>MCJB01052424.1:0-23577 GCA_002018475.1 Nicotiana obtusifolia | reverse complement strand
GGGGGTGAGTTGGTATGGGTTGGTGGGAATGGGAAATGAGGGAAATGTTGGAAAAGAGTTTTGGAAAATGTTTTCCCTTCTCTTGATAAGGAAACATTTTCCTCCAAGTGAAGGAAAATATTTTTTAAAAATTAAGCCAATCAAACATGAAAAGATTAAAAAATATTTTCTGAAAAATATTTTTCTTCATACCAAACACACCCTAAGTCTTCCCTTATTAGCATATTATTATATTCATCAGCATCGAAATTTTAGCCTTTAAATATAAATGAAAAGAATTACGGAGGATTCGTCGGACATATATAAATACGAGTAATCTATTGCGGGGAACTGGAGTTTTTATTCCTCTCCTCGTGCGTATTTTTGTAAGATGTGAAATCTTTAACTCCCAAGGACGTAAAGAAAACAAATAAAACATTGATATTAAAAAAACTTTAGGACCAAGATTAGCGATAAAACAGAAAACACCTAGTGCATATTAATTTGTTCAAGATATATGGATTAGTGAAAGGGGATTTGAAAGTTTTATGACCATTTCTCAGTGTAATTAAATTATAGCTAGTGTACGTTGTTCTATTTCATTTTACAGCTAAACATCGTAAGATACGTTCAATCATAATGTCCGCTGGGACAGTAAGCAGATCAAAATATCACATGGTGTATTTCAATTTTTTGGTTGTAGATCATCATTGCAATTCAAGTGGTAATAGGCAAAATAGAAATCGAATAGATTTGGCAACCAAAAACAAAGTTAAAATAACTTCATTTGTTCTTGTAGTTCATTACTAAAAGATCGCAGTGCGTACTGCGTAGGGACAATTCGTATATCAGGGGTTTCAAATTTAACTTTTCTAATATATTTAAACTTGAACAACTTAGATTTGAGCGAGTCAATCTGAATAAAATGAGCAAAGTCATTTAAAACTTTGGAAAAAAAACCTCTTGTGTTTGATTTGATACATAGAGCCATGGCAAAGAAAAAAAACTTTTTATATTTGGGTTGGAAAATTAAAAAAAAAGGGATGAGAGAAAGGCTATATAGATAGAGTTAAGTTATGACACATATACTATGACCCAATCTCTTTTTATTTGAACCTGTTTAAACCAACTCAAATTTGGCATATTTGACAGTTGACACCCCTATTTGTATGTGCAACTAGAGAGGAGGATGAGAGCATGTATCTTTGGGGGGCCTCCTACACATCACACTTAAATGCAATAGTGAAGTAAAAGAAAAAAGTGACATACATGCAAAACTTATCCCACATATCTAAGGATCAAGGATGTCACTTAATTAGAAGGCTGATCATAGTAAGTAGTTGCATCTGTTTTTGATCTCTTAAATGGAAGCAGTAAAAGGTATTGATGGGTTCTGTTAGGGTCTGCCCTACAACTTTGTTTTTTCAAATTCAGGGCTTGGGTAAATTCAAGAACCAATGGAAAATGGGGACCAAATTAATACTCAAATATTGATATGAAGGCAAAGAAAAAGTAATGCTTTCTAACTGCAGCTTTGCCAAGATAGACTAAAATGATTTGAAGATCATTCATGGTCCTTTTCGTCCATGCTCAAAATGTTAAAGTTTCTTTTTTAATTTTTCGCACTTTCACAATTTTATACTTGACTCGAATTTGATACCTTTAATTAAAAATAAAAAAGTACTTACCACTTCACGACATGTGATCATTATTTGAAGTTTCAAAAACTAGTTGGTGGTTTGTTTTTCCTTGTACGGTTTTGAGTTTTGGTTTTTTTGTTGTTGGTCATTTCCCCTTTTTCTTCTTATTTCTGTTATTTTTCGTTTTAATATATGTTTTATATGCGTTTCTTTCCAAGTCAAGATATTGCAGGAAAAAGATAAGAAATCGTTAATTACAATGTGCAACGATTTTGGGAGTTCATGCTGCACAAACCAATACTTATGATCGTTATTTGGCTATTTTATGAAAAATAATCATGTTTAGCTAATATACAACTGTTAATAGAGTTAACTAGTAATTAGTAATGTTAGTTATTCGTTAATTATTTTCGAGTAATCTACCAAAATCATGATTAAAAATAATCTCTGAAGTGGCGAAAATGTTGATTAAAACAAGCAACAATAACAAAGTGTGAGTTTGCCAAAATCTCTATTTTTGATTTATGACGTCATCGATCTATCGTTCTGAACCAAGGATGGGCCAGTGTTGGTGGGCCTAATTTCCAGTTAACCATAAAAATCTGTTATGTCACTTCCGGAGTATTTGAGGCCCATTGTACTGCACAATAGGAACAACCCATCTATCTGGGATTCCTTGGAGTTCTTTGGGGCGAACGACATCAAAAGACTCTTTGGTGCCATTATTGATTTTTTCATCCCGATAAAAATAGTCTTGAAAATATAGTTTGTGCTAAAATTTTAAGAAGTGCTCTAGGCAATCGATAGAATTTTTGATACGGTGATCATCAGCATTAGCCACTAACATATGACAATTGTCAAAAATTTTCATATGGTGATCATCAAGATTTGTCACAAAATATAGCAATTGTCAGAAATTTTCATATGGTGATCACCAAAATTTAAAAATACGACAATCGTCAGAAATTTTCATACGGTGATTACCAAAATTTACAAAACTGTGGAAATCGACCAAAATTTTCATTTGGTGATCATCATGATTTACCATAAAAGATAGCAATAAAAATTCTGGCAGCATGCTTCAAAATTCTAACAACAACTTCAAAATTTTGACAGCAGAACTATTTTACCAAAATACGATGGTTCCAAAAAATTCAAATATTTTGTGGCCCGTCCACCCAAGGATATGGGAAGGATTGCCCAAATTTCAGTTTCTTTAACTGTGTTCTTGTGGGCCATTGACACAAGGTTTCATATCTTTCCCATGCTTTAGTTTGTCAGCAGAGTCAATAGTTCAAGAAAAGTCTACTTGCGACGAATTAACAAATGCATAATACTTGACTGAATCTTATTTATTATTTAATTATTATTATTATTATTATTACTTAATATTCTCACTTTTATCTTATTATTTATTAGAGTTGTCAATACGGACGGCCCAGTCTGGCCTAAACAAGCTCATGCGAATTTTGGCATTTGACGAATTGGGCTGGCCAACCCATTATTTTGATGGGCCTTAAAATGGTCTGCCCAACCCAGCCTTACGTGGGTTACGAGTTCCCATGGGCCGACCCACCATTTTTCAAAATTTCTGTAAAACTTAATAATTTTGATATTGTTCTAATATATTACAATAAAAGTCAAAAAAGGAGCATAATGTTTCATTTATTAACCGTGACTCAAAACAAAATAATCAAAAATATTTTTAAGGTGCTCATTGGCATATTCAACATCAACAGATCATCTTCATCAAGCACATTTGAATCCTCTTGTGAAACAAGATATCTTAACATCTTTATTTTCATCTAAATATATAACTATATGCAATGTTAATTAGTTAAACATTAAGAAATAACTAAAATTTTAAGAAAAAAATTTATATTCGCATAAAAAATATTACCAATTTGAAATTAGGCTACTCTTCTTGTTATTTTTAGTGCCCTGTATTTTTATATATTTTTAATTAAATACGTTATTAAGCCCATGGGCCAACCCAGCTTAGCTTCGGTCAAACCTCATGGGCCACAGGGTTATTTGGGCCGAGCTTAAAAATCTTATTTTTAAATAGGCTCCAAATTTTTTAGTTCAACCCTATTAAATCAAGAGTTAAGTTGGACCAGTCTAGCGGGTTAAGCCCATATTAACAACTCTATGCGTTTTTAGATATCAGATGTTGGAAAAATTAGCTAATTTATTTTGTTGGAGGCACTTAGCTAGTTATAACAGTGTAGCTTTGTGTCTTATTTTTAGTCATGTTATGTGTAGCTTTATATGGTAACGGCCCCATCTAAAGCAATTTGTAAATTGTTACTCTTTCCGTTTCCATTTATGAAACGTAAGTTTGGTTCGGTATAAAGGTTAAGAGAATTTCTTTTTTTTAAAACTTTGTAGTCTTTGAAATTTAAATAATAAATGCTTTATGGGATCATAACATAAAAAGTAGCTTATCTCCAAAAATACTTTTTTGATAAATACTTTTAAGAAAAATACACTTAGAAGTAATTTTTAAAAGCTTGGCTAAATACTAATTGCTTCTCAAAAGTGCTTTTCAAATAAATTAGTCAAATACAATCTGCTTCTTACTAAAAGTACTTTTGAGAAAAACACTTTTCAAAATAAACTGATTTTTACAGTTTGGCCAAACAGGCTACAGTCAATCCTCTCAGTAATAGCCTCGTTTGTTTCGAAATTTTTTGACTGCTATAGTTAAATGATATTATAGAAAATATATATTATAACATAATATAATATTTGATTAGGAAAATAAATCGATTTTTATAGTGAATAGTTTTTATAAGGATGTTATTACGGAGACGTACGATCTCATACACAGCACACAAATCCCTCTATTTTGTGGACAAACTACTTTTTTTCTTCTTCTTTTGATAACAATTAAAGACCACTATCGTAGTAAGGGTTAGGCATTTGACCCTTAAACTCTTTCTGTTTTGACTACTTGCCTTCAACACCCCATTCCCAGAAACACCTTTTCGGCTCCAAATTTTAAAAGAACCAACAGAAACAAATTGCTGGACTCTTAAAAGTTTCTTCCACTGGGGGTCTAAACTTTTTTCGTAATCTTAATTTGCATGAACAACGTAACTTTGTCATCTGTATTAGATAGTGATTTATTTAATTGTAAGAAATCACATATATATGATATGTTAATTATCGTGCCATTGTGGTGCTGAAAGTGAAAAATAAGAAGTCATGATTCACTTTAAGGGAAGTGAATGAAGTTAATTCGAGAACAATTTCTCTGAAAAGATTATTTTCAAAAGCTTGTATTCTATCAGAGGCATGAAATTTCTAGAAACTGCAAAACCTAAAACCACTAGTACAAAATAAAATTAGCTATCACCTAAAAATTAATCCATGCCTAAAACACTTTAGTGTTTTGCCTATTTTTTTGAGGCTTAAATAAAGGGCATCTAAAGCAGAAAGATTTCATAATCATCAGAACTGAAAATACTACAACCATTGCACCCACAGTAACCTTTGCATGTACACAACTCATCCCATGATCTTCTCAATCTATCATTTTTCTTGGCTTTATTTGCCTGATTTTTTACATTAACCTTCATTACTATTTTAACTGCTGGAGGTTTCACATTTTCATTACTCTTAGAAGTAGTAGCCATGAATATTGCCCATTCCTCAATCTTCATTTCTGTTGACTCAAATACTCTTTTCCATGGAATTTCAGCTCTCCCCAACAGTTGTGATCCACCAATATTTTTCCCAAAAACTGGCAGATATTTTCTTGACCGGAGCTCGAAGATAACCGTGCCTTGCTTCAGCATGTTAATGGATTCTTGAGTTCCCATGCAATCCAATGAGAAAGATTCATCCCAAAACAAGTTGTCGGATTTTGATGATGAGATTTCTTGGCTGTTTAGCTGAATTCTTTGGTTGTTTCCTGCTGGAAGATAGCATCTAACAAACAGGTTACTTTTTCCTAAAAAGCTTTGCTCTATGTTTCTTCCTCTTATGATTTGTACTTCACAACTAATAGATGAATTTTTTTGAGTATTCTCCATGAAGAAATAGGGTTTTTCTTTGATGGGATTGTCTTGTTTTCGTGAGAGATGGTTTGTTTCACTTAGTTAATGGGGGTATTTATAGTTGGAAAAATTAAAATGCTTCACTTTGGGCAGTAGAAGGAAAGTGGTGTAACTTTACCAGGAACGAGCAACTAACTAGCTTGCTAGAATAATAAAATACTCCATAAGAAAAACAAAAGCACCCACCCAATGAGAATTAGTGCTAATCTCGTAATGGATTCTTGATACATGAGCTAAAGTGAATCCTTTGAGGATCGGATCATATTGGCTTTTTTGAAAAAAATCTGCAAAAGCTCTTCGGACTCTTGAATGGTTAAAAATGTGTGAAACGACTCTTAGGTTAAGTATTGAGGTAGAATGTTTGTTGTAGATGTGGCAACTAGGTCTTAATTAGTGGGTTGATCTGGAACGTCCAGTCAGCTATTAAAATATGGCACTCCAATATGTCTTATATTCATTTTAATTCCTCTGCAATATCGTCTGTGTTTCTTTTCCTCTTTCTTTTTCTCCTTATAAAGTCATTTGACTACTGGAGTAGCTGCCTCACATATCTTCCAATTTTATGGAAAAGATGGAATCAGAAAAAGAAAATCTTGGTGGAATGTTAGAATAAGCACTTGTGAATAATTTGGGGTCAAACATCCATTTTTCCATGTGAACATTCGGGAGGAGATACTTGAAAATGTTAGTCACAACTAATAAATTATTTGGTCAAATTTTTAAAAAAATAATGTGTTTTTTTTATTCAAAATACTTTTAAAACATAACCGTTTGTGTTTGGCTAATCAATTTAAACAATACTTTTAACAATGTTAGATCAACAATTTGTCCTTCACCAAGCTTTAAAAAAGCAATTCTAGAAATAATTACTTTTTTCAGTTTTTAGCTACTCCTATTATTCAAAAATACTTATTTTTTTCTAAAAACTTAGAAAAGAAGGTAATCCCACTTTGTGAGGGACCCATTTTTCTTTTGGCATAATCCAGTTCCAGCGACTAAGCTAATCCTGAGAATCTATTTTTAAATGCACATGCATATGAAAATCTAATCTTAGCAGTCTATCATAAACAAATGTAGTTGTTAATGGAATGTACATTAAAATACACAAACAAGATTAAGATCCTAAACACTATCTTTCAATCACTGCGAAGATTCTGAATCTTTTACAGCTCAAAAGCCATTACATTGATATGCACACAGTCACATATTGATACATATATATACCCATTGGATTAAGAACATCAACTAATTGGCAAGGGTCCATGATATCTGAAATCTAAAACTAAAATAAATAACATTAAAGGTGAACAGTATGATAGATTAAGAGAAAGTATTAAACCCAAAAAAAAAGTGACTTTGTGTGTTAATTAGCATTAACAAAGTGACTTTTTGATTACAAAATAAAACAAATGACTTTTTTAGACAATTTTTATTGTTGAGTGACTATCTAAGCAATTAATTCTATAGATTCTTGATAATTTAATTTACATATAACTTTTTGCTTTCGCATACAATTAACTTTGTCATTTGTGTTTGATAATGATTTAACTAATTGTAATATGGTATGTCAATTATCGTTTCATTGTGTTGCTGAAATTGGAAAAGAGAAGTCAAGGTTCGCGTACATTGCTCCGCCCTTGCTTTGAGGAAACCAAAGTTAAACTCGAGAGAATATTCTATCAAAGCCATGAAAATTTATCAAAATACAAAACGTACAAAGACGGAGTATTTGCTGCAAGAATTAGTCTAGGTCACTGAAAAAATTAATCGAAAAGGCTAAGGCGAGTATGACTTTTAATAGTTTGCAGTCTACTCCTATTCTGTCGCATTTGCTGCTGTCAATTTGTAAACTTTATTTACACCATTCCTACGTCATGATTATTGCCAACATTTGCTGCTGTCAAACTGTAAACTTTACTTTCACTATTTGCTACTCATGATTATTGCCAAAGCTATTCCCGTTCCTCATGTCCCACCTCTAACCTACACTATTCTCATATTCCACCTTATTTGCTACTATTTCTTTTTCTGTTTTCTTTCTTATATTTTGTTGAAGAATAATTGGAAATATGGAGTGATATATAATGTAAGGAGAATCAGCTTTTCCATATTTTGTCTATGCTCCATAGGTATCTGAGACGCATTTGATGTTGAAGTTAATGGAATTTAGAAAAAGATCTCTTATTTTTCTTTTTCTTTTTCAAGATTTCTGACGTAATTTTAATTTCTGTATATGAACTTTTATAAAGTGATATTAACATGGAGTCACGGACTAACACAAGATTGTATAATGCAAAGTAGCAGAAGAATATAAGTACACGAGTCGTTAAAAATTAAATATCACTGAACTACTGCCTAGCAAGTAGTATAAGTACAATCACAAATTTAAGATGGGGTATTTGAGGAATTTTTGAATTTGTAAAAGGTTAAGATATGAGATTTGCATTGGATGGTTTTGGGACTCGCGGTATTTCTGTATTATTATGGATTCTACATTTAAATATCAGATAGGTTAAGGAAACAACTTTATATTCACATGAGGTCTCTTTAGAGCAGTATCTCCAATGCGGTACTTTTGGGTGCTTAAGAGGGTATACAACAACTTATGGGCCTTAAGACGACGTGGTTTCATGCTACGATATCTTGTGATGAGCTTTGGTTAATCATCGTGGTATATTGGCAAGGAGAAGTGTTAACTTGAAGGCAATTCGAAAAGAACTTGAAGAAATAGGATAGCTTAGTAGTAGGCTAGATCAGCATAGTAATAGAATTGATCGGTTCTTTTCGTTCTCTTGGTGTGATGAGGCTTTACCAGTATTTTGTGGCTATACTTTCGGGTTGAACGATTTACATGACTTGGTTGAGTTGGAGTGATTCAGTTCTGATGACTTGGTTATGTGTAGATGGGTTTCAAAGATTTCTCAATAGTTTCGACTACGACTTGGGACGGATGTTTTCGATAAATATGAGAAGTAAGATGCGCGTTGTGATCTTTTCCTGGATAGGGTCAAGCGGAAAGTTTCTGGCTGATTGATTATGTATCCTACTTGTGACTCATATTTGATAATGGGATTCTCGTGCTATCATATGATGGTAGAATAGAGTTGGTGCGTCATGCGAGATTGAGATTTGCATGTACAAGTTTGTGGTTCAGTATTGAAGGGAAGGTCATGAGTTCTAGACAACATGGACGGTTTCAGATGTTTAGAAGAATGTTGGCACTATTTGGTATCACCTAAGAAGGGTGCGCATTTCAGGAGGCGCATTGTGTTTTGACTTGCGAATGCTTGACTAGTATAACGGTAATCGCCTGGTTGCTCGACTATTGATATTTAAATTTTTCTATGTGCCCACGGAAGAATTATGGAAGTATTTCTCGTGAGATGATTGAGTATGAAGGACGTGTCAGTCATTTGAGTGGTGGAGTTGGGATCGGGCATGAAGATTCTTGTATTCTAGGGAGTTGAAGACTAGGAAGGTTCTTAGAGGTAGATTGTTCCTTGGTTGCGGATGATGAAGGTACGTTAAGAGATTGATGGCTGATTGTATGTGTTATGGATAGGTTATTGTGGACTTTTCGGAGGTTATCTACCTATATTGAGAGGATCAGAATCGATTTGGAGGTCACCGATAGGCCTAATGAGAATGTATATTCTACATCGAGTTAGATTTATTTACTCAGCATAGCTATTGTTAAGGGGTGTGCCATCGGCTAGAGTTGATCTTATTCGTGTCTAATATCTTCCATGTATTACTCTCCTATGCTACGATGGGTTGTGAGATTGTTGACTACTTACACAGATGATACAATTCTTTTTGGACCTTGTGGCGGAATTCGAGCAACATGGCTCTAGGGGTGTTGAATGGTTGGTTGCCCTTTGGTTATGGTCTTCCTGATTGTGGTATATTGTGCCATCCGTTTCTCCATGGTTATGGTCATGCACTTCACAGGTTCTTTATCGATATGCATATGGTTGTTGATCATGAGCATCATGGCTCGAGGTATTCCATGTTGATCGGTGTTTGGATTGGATCACATATCGCAACAGAGTTATGTTGGGATATGATCCTTTGTATTTATTTTGTGTGTTTTGGTTCTCGTTAGTATGTTGGGTTCATAGCAGTGCGTTTGTGGTGGTATCTATTGAGCTTGCGTGATGGTTCTCTCATTTGATTCTCTTTCCATCGTTGTGTATATTCGAGTTATTGCTTGTTTGGTGCAACAGATTGCACGGTATGTGGCTCGAGGTGGTTCTGGTGTGGCGTGTTGGCCGAGCAGCTTGTGCTGGATGAGATTAGGTTATTGGACCTGGAATGAGTGCTATCGGATTTGATTAAAGTATGTTTGGATGAATAGCATCATTAGTCAGCTCAGCGTTTGGCAATGGTTCTTATCGGGCGAGAAAGCCCCCCGATTTGTTGTTTTGATGAGTGGTTATGAGTTCTGTGTGTTTCATTTATCATTGATAGTGTACGAAGGTCTAGAACAAAGTTATGTTTGATATGAGGTTTGTTACTGGTATTGAGTTTGTTATTGAGCAGCTATTATGGTCGGAAGTTATTGCTATGAGAATCTGAGTTATGTGGTATATCATGCGATTATATCTTGGGTTATGGTTATGGCTTGATACAACCTGTTCAAACTTATATAGTGTATAGATGCGAGTATCTTATGATGGATTCTGGATGTTGGAGGTTTGATTCTAAGGTTTATCGACTTAGGTTGAAGAGAGAATCTTCGGTTGGGTTGTGTTTTCAGACTTACATGATTTGGGGTGACGTGGGATCACCCATGGGTATGTGTGTGGTGAGTTGATTCAGTGATTTGATGGATTTGGAACGAATCTTGGCACGTTCGAGGATGAATGTATGTTCAATGTTGGGTCATTTTGAGTATTTACATTCTGTTTGGTGGTTTGAGCTCTTGAATAGCTTCATATGATGTATTGCGACTTATGTGCATGGTTAATTTTGGTTTTTGTGTGGTTCAAGATTGATTTGGAAGTATGATTTTCAACGTGGAAGCTTTAAATTAGAAGAGTTTAACAAGTTTGACCTTAGTGTATTTGGCCTCGGATCGGAATTTTGATGATTTCGTTAGGGCCGAATGGTGATTTTGGACTTGGGCGTATGCCCAGATTTGCATTTGGATGTTTCTAATGTTTCGGCATTATTTGGCGAAAGTTTGTAATTTGAAGGTTTGGAAAGTTCATAGGTTTGATCGGGAGTTGACTTCGATGTTATCGGGTTCGGATTGTTGTTTCGGAAGTTGAAATATGTTTGTTTTGTCATTTCGGACTTGTGCGAAGTTTGGTTGGATTCCGGATTAATTAGGCTTGAATCGAATGCTTGGTTCGAAGTTTGACGTTTATAAACAGATTAATCGACGATTCATAGTTTTAATATTATTATATGTGATTTGAGACCTCGAGAGTCTGTTATGTTTAGGAACTTGTTGGCATGTTCGGACGGGGTCTCGAGAGGCTCGGGAGAGTTTCGGGGTGATTTCAGATTATTTTTAGGCCCTTTTCAACTGATGGTTTTTGGTTACACGGGTGTACATCGCGAGCACGGAGCTCTGGGCCATGATCACGAAAAGTAAAATGCAATATTGGACCTGTGAATCGCATTGGCGTTTGCTAAGAAAAAATTTCTGCTATCACTGAGCTAATTTTGAGAACTTCCATTTTGCAATTTATAAGGAATTTGGAGATAATCCAAAAGTGAAGTTGTAGTCTTTGTGTTTAGTTTTTCAAAATCGAACTATTTTGTTATTTGGAGTTTTGTACGAAAAGTTATGGTTGTTATACTATGGGCTATCTGGGAAGAGTTTAGGAAGGTAATGAAGTTTGTTCATCGGGATCGTGGGACTTCATGGCCACGATCAGGAAGGGTAAAACTGTGCTGGACATTTTTGGAATCGCGATCACGAGGTTTTTGACGGCGATCGCAAAGAAGAACGACCGGCAGTGCATTAAAACAATCAATTTCGGGATTTTGAATTTATTTTCTTCTCTTTTTGAGTTTTTGAAGCACAAGTAAGGCGATTTTGGAGGATATAAACACCAAAATCTTGAGGATAAGTTATTTTATCTTTTTTTTATTATATATTTTATTTTTCCATTGGATTATTACACCTAAATCAAGGATTTGAAGAGAAGAAATCGGGAGGTTTTGACTTGAACTTAAGAGAATAAATTTTGGGGTTTTGAATATGAAACTGAGGTTGGATTTGGATGAAACTTATATGGTTAGATTCGTATTCGAATGGGTTGTCAGATTTTATTGAGTTTTGTCGGGTTTCGAGATGCGGGCTCGAGTTGACGGTTTAGTTGACTTTGAGTATTTAATTAAAAATTCGACCTTTATCGCTTGAGTTTGTTTCTTATGGCATTAGTTAATATTTTTGAGTTGCTTTTGGCTAGTTTCGAGTCATTCGAAGGTTGATTCACGCGGGATGGCGTTTCTAGAGTGTTGTTTGGCTTGCTCTATATTTGGTTTGGCTTGTTCGAGGTATGTATCATATGTGAACTTGGATTTGAGGGTAATTATCCTTGAGAACTATGATATTTGAAATTTTTGGGGGTGACGCATGTGCTAGGTGAAGGGCGTGTGCGCATACACCGAGGTATTCATGATCCGGGTAGTTCTTAGGCTTATATATGCCTTCTTTTGCTATCATGCTTCTTTGATATCATGTTTTCTCCACTTGTATGACTATGTGAGTTATTATTCATGCTAGAAATCATGTCTAGGCTACCTGCTTTATTGATTGAGACATAATAGGGCTATTTTCATCATGTTGAGCTATTTGCCTTAGTCGTAGTCATACTGTACAATCATGATAGTTACATCCCATGTTAACTGTCTCCGTGCACTTTTAATATTATGTCTCACATGTTATTGGTGTCCTTGTACGTGACACGAGTTTGAGTTGTATTTGAGGCATATTGTGATACTCCGTGTTAAATAATTGGATTATATTTCTGTGAGACGTGAGCCATTGAGACTTGAGCAGATTAATGACTGATGTGGTCCATAGAGCCGTGTAGCGAGTTATGATGGATCGGGTTGCACGCCGTAATGGATTGATATTGGATCAGGTTGCACGCTACAACAGATTGTTATTTGAATGGGGTTGCACGCTGCAACAGATTGTTATTTGGATCGGGTTGCACGCTGCTACAGGCCATGCCAGCTTATGATTAGCATTTGGATAGGATCCGCCCCTTCGGAATCTGACATGCCAGCAGTGGCCGCCTGCACAGTGATATATATATATATATATATATATATACACGTGCTTTGGTGAGGGGTTTTTGAGCCAGGCACCCTTACAGTGCTGAGTAATTGTGTGTGTGATGAAGTGGGGCATTTGAGCCAGGCACCTTGAGTGTGCTGGGAGTGAGTGTACTTGATGATAGCATTGTAAAATTATTTACTTGACATGTAGGCATAGAGATATATTTTTCTCAGGCAAGATGGTAATAGGACATTTGATGACTTAACTTGTATAATAGACAAATAGGCAGAGAGATTTATTTTTCTCATGCTAAACAACAATGTGACATTTGATGACTTGACATGTATATTGACATGTAGGCATAGAGATGTATTTTCTCATGCTAACTGGTAAACGAAAAGTCTTGTCTGATGTTGTGAATTGGAAAATACAATTCTTTTTGATAAACTCATGTTTAATTGATTTCGGTAGTAAAATTTGGACTTTGACTGTTATACTTAAAAAGCATGCCTATTTTTTCATAACCGTGAATGAGCTCAGCTTAATATCTCTTAAGTCATATATTATCATTGTCTTCATTATATTATTATGAATTGTTATTGGCTATTGGTGTTGGACTCTGATCATCTTCCGAGCTCATACTGCTTTCAAATTGATGTTAAGTTTGTTACTATTGAGTACATAGGGTCGGTTGTACTCATACTATACTTCTGTACCTTGCGTGCAAATCTTGGAGCCGATACTGCTGTGTATGGCGAGAGCTGGCATTGAGGATGTACCTACCTTCCGGATATAGCTACCACTTATCCTTGGTAGTTTTAGATTTGTAATCTGTTATGTATATTCCAAACAGATATTGTATTATTTTGTAGCAGTGATGGTAGGCTAGAAACTTGTATTTTAGCCATAATATTGCACTCTAATTATTGCACTTTACGTGTGTTTGAGCTTAAATGATAGTAAATTACACTTATTACATGTTTTATGCATTGTAGGAAATGATTTCAAGCTATTTAGGTTATTTGGAGCGAAATTGAATAAGTTGGAGCTTTGAAGTCTGAGTAGAAGCCCAAAAAATTAAGTCGGGATCACGTTCGGGGGTCGAAGACCAGGTCTGGATGTCAAAAAGTGAACAAAACGATTTACTCTGAGAAAACCTCATAGCCACGCCGCATGAGGCGTCTCAAGGCGCGACGCGGCTGTGTAATTATTTCTGTTTGATAGAATTTCACCTCTCTAAACTTCCTCACAAGCATGCCGCATGGCCTGACGCAGGTGTGCAAAATCGTCAGAGTGATTTCCTAGTTCGGCTAGGAAAAGGGTAGTTTCGACCGGTCTTGTTTCTACATGGTATAAATACACCAAAAACATGATTTTTAGAAAACTTTTGGCCTACGAAAGATTGGAGAACCAACCAAGGAAACAAGACTCAAGAATTCATCAAGATTTCAACCTGTAACCGGGGCAATACGGGAGTTTGTATCGAATCTTTAGAATTGATGTTTTCTTTGTTTTTGAACCTTATTGAGATGTCTTGCTCCACGACTATGGAGTAATTTCCATTAGGGTGTTGACAGATACGGTATTTTGATAACTTGATTAGGGATTGATTCTTGATAATTGTTAGAATAAATTGATGGAGCTTTAATTTGTATTGTGGAGTTATTTATTATTTTGCTTAATCGAAAGAGGAGTTTGATATTGAATTTCTTCACATCTTACGCTCTAGTTCAAATTTATGATTCAAATTGGTAATCGGAAGAGCCTCTTGAATTGTTAATCGAACTAGAAAATAGGTACATATTCGTGAGAAGTTACCCTTTAGATCATAACCAATATTTTATTGTTGCAATTGTTTACCGTGCTTCAATTGGATTAATTACTGAAATTGATGTTTAATCGAAAGATGAACATTAACTTCAAGTGTAATCTAATTATCGGTTGAATTCGTGATAATCAACTATACTATAGAGTGAATTAACTCAAGAATTAGATCCCGAATTAATTATCTTGTACCTATCTGGTCAAATACCCTTATTCCTTTTATTGATATTTCTTCATTACTCATCTGTTGTCTTTCGTGATCAATTGTTATTTGCTTAATTTTTTTAATTAATCATAGTAATAGTCATCAAATCAAATGTTTATTTTCCTGGATAGTAATCAACTAGAGATTATTCGAACACTGTTTAAATATAATCCATGTAGAGACGATAATTAATCTATACTATCTTTGATTAGCGAGCAATAACTTTTTGTTGTGTTTTGCGCTCGTCAAATTATGGCGCTGTTGCCGGGGATTGGCAATCAATAGTGTTTAAAATAGTTTTTAGTACTAATTCAGGAACCAATTCGTACTTTAGTGTATTCACGTTTTCTCACTTGTGTGCAGGATACATGTTTGATTTCTCTGGTGTATGACTCGATCCTCTTCAAAGGAAGTGATACTCTACGAACCAGAGTTGGAGAAACACCTGCGACAACTGAGAAAAGAAAGAGAATTAACAAAAAAATACTTGGGTCAAACTTCGACTCAAGATACCATGGCAAACGAAGAGAATGATGGAGTAGACTTAGCTACAAGAAAGGCAGCACACCAAGAAGCTCCACGGATAGCAGCTAAAGTAGCCTGGAGAATTGCTGATGAGACTGTCGAAGATAAATGGGGGTCGAAGATTCAATCTAAACCGACCCTTGGTTGAAGACCATTCGAGAATGCAGCACCCAGGTCTAGAAGATCATTGGGTGACTTTGCTAGGCCAATCAACAATCAAGGACTGTCAAGTGTCAAACCTCCACCCATAGCAGCAAACAACTTCGAATTGAAGCAACGCTTGCTTCAAACTATCCAAAACAACTGCATTTTCAGAGGGAAAGTCTATGAACATCCTAACGCGCACTTGATGGACTTTGAAGAAATCATGAACACCTTCCAATACAATGGAGTATCAAAGGATGCAGTCTACTTAAGAGCATTCCCCTGTTCATTGAAAGATGGAGCAAAGCACTGGCTTCGTAGCTTACCCACATGTTCGATCAAGACATGGGATGATATGACCACAATGTTTCTTGACAAGTACTTTTCACCTGCAAAAACAGGAAAATTCAGAAGGAAAATCCACAATTCTGCCAGAAGGAGACATAAACAGTTTTCGAAGCTTGGGAAAGATTCAAAGAGATAGTAAGAAAGTGTCAGCACAATGACATTGATTTGTGGATGCAACTCTAGGATTTTTAGGATGGACTGACACCTTCCTCGCGACGAACTCTGAATACTGCCTGTGGAGGTCCACTAATGAAGAGAACTCCAGAGGAAGTTGTCTTAATCCTTGATGAACTATCTGAGGATGCTAACTAGTGGCTGGCTCAGAGTAATGGCAGAAGAAAATCAGTTGGGGTTCACCAGGTAGACTTTAATACATCCATGCAAGCCCAACTAGGCACCATGGCCAAGGAGATAGAAAGCTGACATTGGCCAAGGTACAGAGTGAGCCGCAAGCAGCATGTGACTTTTGTGGAATGGGACACCCTACACATGAGTGTCAAGCATCATCTGAGGAAGTCAACACTGTGGGGAACTTTAACAGAGGAAACTACCCAGGTGGAAACAACTATAATGCTATACGTCAAAGACATCCAGATTTTTCATGGAGTTCACCTACTGAGAGCTTAAACTCATGGCAACAAAATAATCCCAGACCCTAAGGTCAAGGACCAACAGGTTTTCAGAACCAGCAGAGGCAGCAATACCAGCCACAACAGTTCATCAACAAATTAGATGAAAAATTTGAGACTCAGGGCACAACCATCCGAGAGCAGGGCACAGCCATCCAAAATTTAGAAAGACAATTGGGACAGATTGCAAATTTATTATCTGAGAGAACTCCTGGAACTTTACCTTTTGACACTGAAAAGAACCCAAAGAAAACCATCAAAGTTGTATCTTTGAGAAGTGGCAAAATATTGGTTGGCCCAGTAGTGAAAGAAAGACCCGCGACATTGGAAGAGAAAAAGAGTGAAGAGCAGAAAGGCCAGAGTAGTGGGGTACAAAAGGAGATTGAGGAAAGTAGACATATGCCAGCTCTACCATTCCCTCAAAAGATGAAGTGGGAACAACTTGACAAATATTTTGGGCGATTCTTGGAGATGCTCAAACAACTCTATGTGAACATTCCCTTCATAGAGGTACTCACTCAAATGCATGCTTATGCAAAGTTCTTTAAGGAAATCCTATCTAGCAAGAGAAAATCGGAGGAGACAACAATGGTCAAGTTGAATGCCCATTGCAGTGCCATATTACAAAATAAAATTTCCCAAAATTGTGGGGACCCAGGAAGCTTCACTACACCATGCTCGTTGGGGAGTGAGAAATTTGACAAGGCCCTCTATGATTCTGGTGCATCTATAAATCTAATGCCTCTGTCTGTATTCAGGAAACTAGAAGGTGAGCTTCGAGTAATCAAATCAATACTATGTCCCACAACTAGCTGACCAGACCACCATTTTACCTGAGGGAATCATTGAGGATATTCTAGTGCGGGTGGACAAGTTTGTGTTCCCCGTAGACTTTATTGTGGTGGATATGGAGGTGAACAAGAAGGTGCCTCTAATTCTAGGGAGGCCATTTTTATGTACATGCGGAGCTATCCTTGATATCTATGAGGGGAAGCTTATGCTCAGAGCGGGCAACGAAAAAGTGGTGTTCTAGATGAAGAGGATGATGAAATACCACAGCGATGAGGCGTCTGCCCACTCGTGCTTCAAGCTAGTTTTTGTTGGGGCATTGGCTGAAAAATACAAGTTTGACAAGCTTGTGGCAGATACTTTAGAGAGATGTACTACTCAGCCTAGCGCAATGGAGGATGAAGATCCTGAACTAAAGAAAGAGAATAAAGCTCTTGAAACTGATGATAAAATGGTTGATGAGGAGGAACTAAAAAAGGAGGCTTCTAATCCCACTCACTTAAAATATGCTTTTCTGGAAACTAATAATTTTCCTGTGATTATCTGCTGACTTGACAGGTATACAGGAGCAAAAGCTGGTAGAGTTGGTGAAAAAGCACAAGAAGGCCATTAGCTGGAGTATAGCTGATATTCAAAGAATCAGTCTAGCATTTAAATGCACAAAATTCTGTTGGAATAAAATAGCAAGCCAGTGGTGCAGCTCCAATGCAAGTTGAACAAAAATTTGGAGGAGGTAGTACACAAGGAGATCATCAAATTGCTAGATGTGGGAGTGATATTCCCTATCTATGATAGCCAATGGATTAGTTCAGTGCAAGTTGTTCCTAAGAAGAGGCACATGACAGTGGTGAAGAATGAAGACAATGAATTGATCCCCACAAGAACAGTCACTGGGTGGAGAATGTGCATTGATTATAGACGGCTGAATGATGCAACAAGGAAGGACCACTTCCCACTTCCCTTTATTGATCAAATGCTTGAGAAAGTGGCTGGACATGGATGCTACTACTTCTTGGATGGGAACTCAGGCTACAATCAGATACCCATTGCCCTAGAAGATGTTGAGAAGACCATTCACTTTCCCGTCAAGTATTTTTGCTTATAGGAGGATGCCGTTTGGGTTGTGTAATGCACCTGCCACTTTTCAGAGGTGCATGATGTCTATATTCTCCGATTTAAACGAGAAGTGTCTAGAAGTATTCATGGATGATTTTACCATCTTTGGTGATGACTTTGAGATTGCTTGAAGAATTTGGAGTTCATGCTTGAACGTTGTGAAGCCACTCACTTGGTTCTTAACTGGGAGAAGTTCCACTCATGGTGAAAAAAGGAATTGTCCTGGGCCATAAGGTGACTGTACACGACACTGAAATTGATAGAGCTAAGGTTGATGTAATTTCTAGGCTCCCTCCATAGACTTCTGTGAAAAGCATAAGGAGTTTCTTGGGGCATGCTGGGTTCTATAGGAAGGTCATCAAAAACTTTTCCAGCATTACCAAGCCGTTGACTGCATTGCTAGCGAAATATTTCAAGTTTGTTTTCTCTGTGGAGTGCTTAAGAGCATTCAAACTGATAAAGAAAAAGCTTGTGAGTGCTCCTATAATGGTGACACCTTATTGGATCCAGCCATTTGAGATAATGTGTGATGCCAGTGATGTAGTTGCGGGGGTGGTTCTGGGGCAAAGAAAAGATAAGATGTTTAGGCCCATATACTATGCAAGCAGGACGTTGAATAATGCTCAAGTCATCTATGCCAATACCAAGAAAGAGTTATTTGCTCTGGTCTTTGCTTTTGACAAGTTTAGATCATACCTGGTGGGGAGTAACGTGATTGTACACACTGATCACTCAGCCTTGAAATACCTATTGAGTAAGAAGGAGTCCAAGTCACGTCTGATGCGGTGGGTGTTGTTGCTCCAAGTGTTTGACTTGGAGATCAAAGATAGGAAGGGCACAAAAAATCAAGTCGCTGATTTCTATCTTAACTCGAGAAACCTCCAGCTACAACAGTTGATGTAAGGGAAGAGTTCCCTGATGAGCAGATTTTCTCCATTGCTGCGATCTCTGAAAGACCGCCTTGGTATGCTGATGTAGACAACTTCTTGGCTAGTAGATGGTTGCCTCGTGACCTCTCTCGTGATCAAAGAAAGAAGCTTCAAGGTTAGGTAAAAAATTATTTTGGAATGCCCCTTTCTTGTTTAAACTGTGTGCAGATGGTGTAATTCGAAGGTGTGTGCTTGAAAGAGAGATGACAAGCATTCTTTCTCATTGCCATGATGGAGCGACTGGAGGACACTACGGAGGAAATCACATTGCAACAAAGGTCATGGAAGTCGATTTCTATTGGCCTACCTTGAACGAAGACGCACGGGCATATATAGCTGCATGTGACAAGTGTCAAAGGGTAGGTAACATTAGTAAGAGGGATGATATGCCACTAAACTGCATTCTGGTATGTGAATTTTTTTACGTTTGGGGCATTGACTTCATGAGCCTGTTCCCATCGTCTCATTCATATAAGTATTCCTAGTAGCCGTTGGCTACGTCTCTAAAGGGGTCGAAGCAATCCCTACCAGGATCAGTGATGCTCAGGTGATGTGTGAATTCTTACAGAAGAACATTTTTACTCGATTTGGGACACCTCAAGTGATTATCAGTGACAATGGGTTGCACTTTGTGAACAAGCAGTTCGCTGTATTATTGTCTAAGTATGGGGTCACACACAAAAAAGGAACCTCGTACCATGCCCAAAGTAGTGGACAAGTTAAAGTGGCTAACCATGAACTTAAACGAATTCTTGAAACGATGGGTGCTTCTCGTAAGGATTGGTCTGTAAAGTTGGATGAAGCTCTATGGGCGTATAGAACTGCGTTCAAAATAACCATAAGGACTTCACCATTCAAACTAGTGTATGAAAAATCGTGTCACCTACCTGTTGAGATAGAACATAGAGCTTATTGAGTAATTAAGATGCTTTATCTTGATCTTAGCCTTGCAGGTGAACACAAGTCGGCGCAAATGAACGAATTGGAGGAGTTTAGACTGAACGCGTATGAAAATGCGCGAATTTTCAAGCAAAAGACAAAAAAGGTGGCATGATCTTTTGATTAAGCCAAAAGAGTTTCATGAAGGGGACAAAGTCTTACTATATAACAGTAGACTTAGGTTGTTCCCCGAAAATCAAGATGGACAGGTTCGTATGTGGTGAAACATGTCTCACCGTATGGCGCAATTGAAATTTAGGATAAAGAAGGGAATGAAAGCTTTAAGGTGAATGGGCAAAAGTTGAAATCGTACCTTGTTGGAGGATTTGGCAAGTAATCCTCTAGCATCGTGATCAAATGAGCCTAAGTGACGAAGTCAAGCTGATGACTATAACTCAGAACTATTTCTAACCCTTTTTCTTGCTTTTGTAGAATAGTTAGATAATTGTAGTGTCGGATTATTAGAGTTTAGAAATTTTGGTACTTGTTTGGGCAGGTATAAGCATGAGTTGAACATAAAATAAGTACATAATAGAGTTGGGGTGCAACCCGCGGGCTAAAACGCAAAAATCGCCGGAGCTCTGAGAAATTTGGCCTAGTGCACCGCATGGGGCGGTGCGCTAGGCAAAAAGCTCGACTCTGATAGAAAACAACTCTCTGTATTTCTCCACTACCGCGCCGCACCCAGCGATGCGGCAGTGTAAACTTTCGGTAGTTAATTTTGAAAAAGAAAACAAATTTTAAAGAAAACTGGAAAAGAAAATAGACTACTCTAACCCCCTCCCCCCCCACCACCCGTTCTTTTCCCCCCGCTTTCTACCATATCTCTCATTCTCTCTCTCAAACTTCTTCTCTCTAACTCATCCTCAAATCCCCTATTTTTTTTCTTCTTCCTCAAATTCCTTTTACTCCAACTCTCCACCTTCACCACTCATTAAGGTAAGTTCTTCTTCTCTTTCTTTTAGTCTTTAATAATAGATTTTTAGTTAACTGAAGTTTAATTCATCTAACTCTCGGTAGTTTATTTTTGCTAATCTTTTAGCTAGTTTTCTTCTATTTTGGCCAAAATTTGTGCATACACTTATGGAATTTTCATTGTTCTTATGATTGTGGGTGAGTGTTGGTGTGTTTTGATGGTGTTGGAATTAATTTGTGTTGAATCTTGGTGGGGGTGCCTATGTGGCCGAAAATTAGTGAAGTTTTGTGTAATATTGGTGCACTTTGTGCTATTGTGAAGATGTGGTGATGTTGTCGTTATAGTACAATGGTGAGTATTCCCTCCTGTCACGCGGGTGACCCGGGTAATAAATCAAATCATGGGGTTCACGCAACACTCGCATAAGTTGTTCCTGAGGTTGCTGCATCGGCCCCCCTATCCTGATAATAAACGCCACCTGTGTGGCACGAGGTCTCTTGCCACATGGACGCGAGATGCTAATGAGTTCCACAAAGACATGAAGAAGTGCCATTTCCAGCGTCCCACCAGAGTCATTCTCCGGCTGATTAATGCAAAGATCATGCCTACCCAGAACGACACTGACGTCTCCGGTTCAAGGCGAGTCTCATTTATGCTATCTTGACCCGGATGAAGTTTGATCAGGGTAAGATTATGCTTGAGCACATGTCTCAAGTATGACCACTTGGGGCCCGCCGCTTGTATTTCCAGAGCATGATCACGCGGCTTCTACGGACACACCATGTGGAGGAGTAGTACCATTATGACCAGACGATTCCGGTTCTGTGGCCTCTTAAGCCTTTTGATGTCATAGCTGTGACAGACCCTCCACCCCCTCACTGTTGTTGTTCTTGTAGATCAAAGATTTATTCGTGTTGAGGAGACACTGCAGCTGCTACTTGCTGATATGAACCTTCACGCTTGGGGGGAGATTGACTTGGCAGAGCTGCAGGAGGACTATCTCCTCTCAGCGGTCACTCAGCAATGGTTGGGCTTGGCCGATGGAGTACAGATGCCACCGGATGAGGACGCCAACTCTATTCCCTTTGATGATGAAGAGTACCTGTGCACCTTTGAGGGTGTTGATGATGAGTAGGCTATTACACCTCGTGTATTCGTGCGTTGTCGTATTGTAAGGTTGCTAACATGGTAAGAAGGTATTTTTTTTTTGAGGTATTTAAATAGGATGATAGTCATACGTTAAGTTTTGAAGTCAAATGAGTTGTGACATGGAAGTTGAAAAAAGTTTGACGCAAGTTACGCTAGTAAATTTCACTGAAATTTGGGTCAAATGTAAAAGAGATTTTCTCTCAATATACTTGGAGTTATGGGGTGATCCACCTATCAAATCGAATATCTACGAGTCTAGTTTCCAGCGCATTTAACCGTTTGTCGATACGACATCCGAGTAGAGAGAAATTCGCATTTCCGTACAAGGGTGCAAACTGCCACAGAACTGTGGGCCCCACTTAAGTGATATAAATAGAGGCCTCCAACGTTTTTGGCCCTCATTTTCATCAAGACTAAACCCTAAATCAGCCCTTATACTCTCCCAAATTATTCTCCATCAATCACAATCAATTTCAAAGGCAAATCAAGTGATTACAACATAAGGAATCACATGACAATCATAATATCGTAGACTTCTCGTTGTTTTGATTTTCGGAAGAAAGCTTTGTCTTGAAAACTCAAGTTGTAGAGTATTATTCAACTTTTAAGGTATGATTTAACCTTCTCTTCATCTCTTTGAGCCTTACAAGTAATTAAACCTAGAAATTGGGTAGAAACCCCCATAGAATGAGCTTTTGCGATTCTTATGAACTCTTATGGACTTGGCTTTCTTGTTGGGCTGTTTTATGTAGTTTTAACATGTTGCTTGGAGTTATGGTGGTATGGATAGTATTGAACTGATGAGGGGGAGTAGGAAAGTAAAAATTTTGTAGTGCTTTGCGGGAAAATTGAGCTACAAAAGAGCCTACGAACTTATGCCCGCGAGTTGCTTGCTTAAATGTCTAACTGAAGACTCTCATAAGCTATGAGTTTGATTTGATCTCGAATAGTTCATTTTGTGTAGGTAGCCATTCATAAGGTATTCAAGGACCCGGAAGACGTGTATAGCTCTATCAACGAGGTATGTAGGGTCCTTCTTTATATCTTTCGGCATGACTAGAACTCGAATGAACGTTTATTGGATTGTTTCATCAAATTCGAACTGCTCCACTCCAAATTGATAAATATGATTAAATCT
>MCJB01052423.1:8983-22892 GCA_002018475.1 Nicotiana obtusifolia | reverse complement strand
ATTATGTTGCTTATGTTACTGTTTTCAGTTGTATTCCTGTCTTACATACTCAGTACATTTTCCGTACTGACGTCCTTTGTTTGTGGATGCTGCATATCGTGCTGCAGGTCCTAATAGATTGACAGGTGAAGCTCCTCCATAGTAGGCCACCATATCAGTCCAGCAGAAATAGCAAGGTTCATCTTTCGGACTTGCTAAACTTGGGTATGCTTTTGTATAAATATTTTTGGGCATGTCGGGGTCCTGTTCCGACTAATGTATTTTGTGTATATTCCATAGAGGCTCATTAGACAAGTTGTCAGTGTATGTATAAACAGGAGTCGGGGCCATGTGTAATTATGTCGCCTTGATGGCATCTTATGTACTCCGCTGCATGGTTTTGTATATAGCCCAGTGGGCTACGTTGTGAATGAATGTATGTTTATGATATGGTGTATCGTTGTGACAGGTAATGTCAATATAATTGACAGGTATAATATCGTTATTGCCGTGTTGGCAAGTATGTGCACCTTACAAATAATAAGGGTAGTCATGTACAGGGTTCGCCGGTACTCTGCAAGCAGGGTTCGGTGCCCGGTCGCGGGCCCCGAGGTTGGGTCGCGACATGTAGTGACCGTACCGAGTCCTAAAGGCAGTCTTCGGAATATTCGGATCCTGAATCCTCAGCTTATGATAACATGACTGCAAATCAATAATTGAGAACACCCTGGAACCCTATAGATGATAAAATAAGTCATCAATGCATGTAAATGGATAGTTTTTCTTCATTGTAACCTTGTTCAACTGCCAATAATCAATACACACGCGTATAGAACCATCATTCTTCTTCACAAACAAGACCGGAGCTGTTATAACCCATATTTGCATACGTTAGATTACGCCATAAGTTGGTCTACGTAGGTCCGAGAAGAGATTATCTTTGAGATGATAGAAATTTAGTCCTATTGGTCTTAAATGATACAAAGGTGTATAAGAGTGGGTAATAAGTACTAGAAGTTAAACGAATCAAGGATGTTGTAACTCGTATTTTCGGGTAAATCTAGAGGTGATTAATAAAACCAAGAGGTCATTTTTTAAGGTATTTGAATCATATAAATATCCATTTCATAAGTCTTGAAGTCAAACGAGTTATGAAACAAAAGTCGACAAAAGTTGTCGCAACTTACGTTCAAAATTTTACTTATACTTTGGGTCAAATGTCACTATGATTTTCTCACCATTTACTTCGAATTATGGGGTTATCTACCCACAAAATTAAAGGTTTATGAATTTAGTTTTTAACGCATTAAACCGTTTGTCGATACAATCTCCGAGTTGAGAGATATTCGCGTTTTTGCGAGACTGCGCCAAGCAGCTCTTTATGGGGCCCACATAGGCGGTTAAGACATATACATATATATATCACGCCTCAACCCCGCTTTAAGTCATTAGTTTTCAGTATATGCAGACCTTATAACCCTAAGGACACCCTCGCAAGGTTCTCTCATGATCCAAGACTAAAACAAAGGGCAAATAACACAGATCAAGTGTCGGGAATCCGGTGGCGCTAATAAGTTTCTTGTTCTTCTTGTCGTTGCTGATATACGTGTTGTTCCAGCTCGTGTGTGAGGTTGTTTTAAGTTTTTTGTGTTCTGTAAAATACTCCCTCAAGTTTTAATATCAACCCTAGGTGATTTCAAGTCTTCTAAAGTGATTCTAGTGCCGAAAAACCCTAATTGATTGCTAGCTTCACTTCGTTGTTCTTGTGGCAGCATTGGAGGGATATCTCGTGGTCAATTAAGGTCAAATTGGAGTTTTTCTTTCTGTTTATAGGTAAGGAACCTCTACCTTACATGTATTTAAGATTATCCAAGTTACGGCTAAGTCGTTGAAGCTAGAACTTGTGAAACATATGTCGAAAGGCTTTATAGTAATGTTGTTGGTTGGTGGACTGTTTTGGGAGGCTCAATATGATTATTATTGAGGTTGTTTTGTCTGTTTGGTGTTTGAGTTAACTTGTCGGAAGTCATATAAATTGGGGAGGTTCTTTCCGTTTAATCGTAAAATAGGTTACGGTTGATACATAATAGTTACGACGCCAAAACAATAACAATAATGTCATTTCTCTTTTTGTAGACTAAGGAGTCATGGAAATTTCATAGCTTGAGATTGGGCAGTATATACAAGGTACGTGAGGCTATCCTTTTCCTTCTTTTGCACGACTTCGATGGTGCGTAATGTAATGAACGAGCTTCCAAAGATACTCCCCTCTTAGAGGCTGGCAGTACTTACATTGTTTCCATTCTTATGGAATGATTGATGTTGATGTTACTTCCTTTATTCTTATGTTATCAATTTTGTTGGTACTTCCTGATTCTTATAATATTCTTGATGAGGATTTAGTCCTAATAACGTGTACGGAGGATACCCACCTTACGTCACTCTGAAAGTTTCAAAATGTGATTTCAATGAGTCCAACACACATCACATATATGTATCTACTTTACTCTACTGATCCGCTATATAGTCAGCGGGGTACGACACTTATTGTGCAACCACTAATCAATTGGGTTTTACCGAGCTCCACGTGGTCGGGTACGATTCTACCAAGCCTTATGATGGCCGGTACATTTTTACCGAGCCTATTAGGGCCGGGTACGATATGATGATAATGATGCCCACAGTGGAGTATGTTTTAAAAGTTTATGTATATATATATATATATATATATGTATCATGCATTCATGTCAGTAGCCCTCAGAGGCACCTAGATGTTACAGGTTGTGTATTCTCTATCCCTATATACGTTATTGTTCTTACTTATGCTTTCCTGCCTTACATACTCAGTATTTTATTCGTACTGACATCCTTTTATTTGTGGATGCTGCATGTCGTGCTGCAGGTCCTGATAGACAGGTAGGCGAAGCTCCCCAACCATAGTAGGCTGCCCAGTTCAGCGGTTATTGGCGAGATCCCTTCCCCAGATTTGCCGTGGTCTTGGTATGCATTTTTGTTATAGACGTCATGGGTATGTCAGGGCCTTGTTCCGGCAGTGTTTCAGCACTTATGTTCCTTTAGAGGCTCATAGACAGGTGTCGACTCATGTATAGTTTGGATTGCCTTGTCGACTAATTTTTGTTGTATAGTCTCTCATGGCAGCATTTCAGCTCGTACCTTATACGTAGCCTCATGACAGCCTTGTCGGCCCATGATATATATGTTCATGCCATTATCTGTCATTGTTGGTTGTTTAGGATTCATGTCTACCATTTATACTGATCTCATCGGCCCTTATAGATAATAAGAAAATTTAGATAAAATGTGCGTTGGTGCTCAACAAGTATGGCCGGGGTGCCAGTCATGGCCCTCCAGTTTGGGTCGTGACAAACTTGGTATCAGAGCAGGTTTTTCCTAGGGGTTGTCTATGAGCCGTGTCTAGTAGAGTCTTGATTATAGATGTGTAGCGCGCCACATTTATAATCAGGAGGCTGCATGACATTTAGGGTTGTTGCCTTCTTCCTGAATCTAGATCGTGCGTAGAGTTGGATCATAACTGTTCGCCTCTAATATTCACCAATTTTCTTTCAGTGTTGCCTTCGACTAGTAAGCAAATGATTAGTAGACATCTTGATTCAGCTGTGGGAGAGGGTACCAGTCAGGTGCCTCCATCCAGAGTAGGCCAAAGTGAGCTTTAGAGTGAGGTGCCGTCTCATACCTCATCCACTCCTCCTCAGAGGATATTAGGAGGCTCCCGGCACCTCTAGTTCCTCCATCTGGCACTGAAGACCAGGATATGCAGCGGTATAGTTGTTGACTAGCTTGGTAGCTGCTCAGGCTCAGAGGCAGAATACCGGTGTTGCTGATAAACCGGTTAATGCGAGAGTTCGTGATTTTATTAATCTAGATCCTCCAGTGTTTTCCGGATCAAACCCCAAGGAGGACCTGCAGACTTTTATTGATCAGATTCATTGTACACTGTGGGTTATGCATGCTAGTGATACAGAGGCAGTAGAGTTGGCTTATTATCGGTTACGGGATTTAGCAGTTTTCTGGTATGATAGATGGGAGAGATCCAGTGGTCCAAACGCTCCCCCACCTATGTGGAAGGAATTTTTTGAGGCCTTTCTTCGACACTATTTGCCAGTTGAGATACGACAAGCTAGAGCTAATAAGTTATTGAACCTTTGACAGGGTAATATGAGTGTGCGAGAGTATAGTATGCAGTTTGATTCTTTAGCAAGGTATGCTCCCCATATAGTGGCCGAGATGAGCGATAGGGTGCACCAATTTGTGAACGGGTTTGGAACACATCTGATAAATGAGTGCACGACAGCCTCCTTCATAGAGGGCAGGGATATTTCCCGCATTCAGGCTGATGCCCAGACACTAGAGGATCGTAAGCGCCAGCAAAGAGCAGACGGGGAGTAGGGTAGGGGCCACCATAAGAGGGCGAGATTTGCAGGGTATTCTGGTGATTTTAGAGGTAGTATCAGGCCCCAGTCTTCGAGGAGTTTGGCGCCACTTGTAGCTAGTGCTCCTCCACGCTTTCAGAGGCCTCAGTATGATCAATTAACCTATTCTGGTTCAGGTCAGAGTTCATGGGCGTCAAGCTCACAATATCATAGGGATACTAGTCAGACGAGACCCCCAACACCTTATTGTGATCAGTGCGGCAAAGCTCACTTTGGATTGTGCCGTCGAGGTTCCGATGCATGCTATTCTTGCGGACAGCCTGGCCATATGATGAGGGATTGTCCTAACAAAGGAGGTGGTGGTATGGGTCAGCCGACTGGATTTGTGTCTGGTTCTTTCTCATCAGTTCGACCTCCAGCACGGGGTTTTTAGCAGTCGACAGGTCGTGGTAGAGGTAGAGGTGCAGTGCCGAGTTCGAGTAGTACCCAAAATCGAACATATGCTCTACTAGGTCGACAAGATCTCGAGTCATCTCCGGATGTTGTTACAGGTATATTGTCTGTTTTTTCTTATGATGTATATGCGTTGATTGATCCGGGATCTACATAATAATATGTTACACCCTTTGTGGCTAATAAGTTTGTCAAACCTGAATTAATAAGTAAACCACTTGCGGTAACTACTCCGATAGGAGAATCAGTGATTTCTAGAAGGGTAAATAGAGGTTGTACAATGATGATTTGTAGTCTTCAAACCTCAGCCAATTTACTTGAGTTAGAAATGGTTGATTTCGATGGGATAATGGGAATGGACTGGTTTGCCTCATGCTATGCAAATGTTGATTGTCGTACGAAGATGGTTAGGTTTTAGTTTCCTGGTGAACCTGTCATCGAATGGAAGGGGAACATTGCTACGCCGAAAGGTATGTTTATTCCTATCTTAAGGCAAGGAAGATGATCTCAAAGGGTTACATTTATCATCTCGTTCGCGTTAGGGATGTGGAGGCGAAGCCGCCTATTCTGCAATCAATACCCTTGGTCAATGAATTTCTAGATGTTTTCCTAGATGAACTCCCAGGTCTTCCTCCTGAAAGGGAGATTGAGTTTAGCATTGATGTGTTTCTTGACACCCAACCGATCTCTATCCCTCCATACAGGATGGCCCCGACAGAGTTGCGAGAGTTGAAGGTGCAGTTGAAAGACTTGCTGGATAAGGGCTTCATTAGGCCTAGCACTTCACCTAGGGGTGCGCCAGTCTTGTTCGTGCAAAAGAAAGAGGGGTCGTTAAGGATGTGTATCAAGTATAGACAGTTGAATAAGTTTACTATAAAGAACAAATATCCACTTCCAAGGATTGACGACCTGTTTGACCGACTCCAGGTGCAAAGTATTTTCCAAGATTGACTTACATTCAGGATATAATCAGGTGAGGGTTAAGGAGAAGGATGTTCCAAAGACGGCATTCCGGACAAGATATGGGCACTTTGAGTTCTTGGTGATGTCGTTCGGGCTAACAAACACCCCAGCAGCTTTTATGGATCTCATGAATAGTGTATTCATGCCCTATCTTGATGTGTTCATGATCATGTTCATTGATGACATTTTGGTGTATTCTCGTTCAAAGGTAGAACGTGGGGGCCGTTTGCGGATGTATTACAGACCCTTCAGGATCGCAAGTTATATGCTAAGCTCTCCAAATGTGAATTCTGGCTAAACTTAGTACCATTCCTTGGCCATGTGATATCTGACAAGGGTATTAGTGTCGACACTTAGAAGATCGATGCAGTGTAGAGTTGGCCAAGACCTACAACACCGTCAGGAGTTCGCAGCTTGCTGGGGCTAGCAGGGCATTATAGGCGGTTTGTAGAAGGATTTTCCTCTGTGTCAGCACCATTAACTAAGTTAACACAGAAAGCTACCAAGTTCCAGTGATCTGACGCTTGTGAGCTAGTTTTCAGGAGCTAAAGAATTGATTGACATCCGCACCAGTGCTCACTCTCCCAGAAGGAACCGAAGGTTATGTGGCATATTGTGATGCCTCAAATATAGGTTTTGGGGTGCGTATTGGTGCAATGAGGGAAGGTGATTGCTTATACATCAAGACAATTGAAGAAGCATGAAAATAATTACCCGACTTATGATTTGGAATTGGCTGCAGTAATATATGCTTTGAAGATTTGGCGGCACTACTTATACAGTGTCCATGTTGACATCTACATAGATCACAAAAGTTTACAATACATCTTCAAGCAGAAGGAGTTGAATATGAGGCAGTGTAGGTGGCTTGAATTACTAAAAGATTACGATGTCGAGATACTTTACCATCCCGGTAAAGCCAATATTGTGGCAGACGCTCTCAGTCGTAAGTCAATAGGAAGCTTAGTAAACATTGAGGCAGGTGGACAGGGTTTGACAAAAGAGCTTTATCAGCTAGCCAATATGAGAATCAGATTGTTAGACTCTGATGATGGAGGTGTTATTGTACAGAATACATCTGTTTTACCCTTGAAATTGGGTAACAATTGAATTTATAGTGAGACTAAGGATCCGTAAATTATTTCACTATCAGGTGAAGGCGAAATTTACGTGTTTATAATTGAAACAACAATGGGATGATCAAATTATCAAATGATAAGAGGTTCTGAAGAAGGAAGATAATGAGAGAGCTTGCCAAGAATTCTATTTTTCAGATTATCCCAAAAAAGGTGCCTCTACATAGGATGCATTTCATCCTTATAAACTCTTTTTCCCGCCTGGGTTAGCTGAAGAGTTTCTGCATTTAATGTTGCATGGGTAAGTGCAAAGGTTACATAGATAAATGTAAAAGGTACATGGATAAGTGTAAAGTCTTACAATAAAAGTGACATGCGAATTACAAAGGAAAACATCAATTATTACGAGATTCATGTATATTTAATATTTCTAAATAATGGCATGACCATCGAGGAAATATGAGGATATTCGACTCGTCCGGAGATGGAATGTGATGGGTTAGGATCGAACCTCGGCTGTTCGACCTCTTCCTGATCGACCGAACCGGATTCGGTTCTCGAATTATACTTCATCATTTCGGTCCATACATTTCGACCTAGTGATTTCCGACCCGGCCTTGTTCAGTTGCATTCGACCTAGTACAACATCAGAATCATCTTTGGTAGCCAAGATAAAAGCACGGCAATATGAAGATCCTACCTTAGTACGATTGAAAGAGAGCATTCAGCAGTGTAAAATTACGGCTTTCGAGATCGGAGGAGATGGGGCACTAAGATACCAGGGCCGATTATGCGTGCCTAATGTTGAGGATTGCGAGAGAAAATTATAATTGAGATTCATCAGTCCCGATATTCCATCCATCCCGGCTCGACAATGATGTATCATGATGTTAAGGAGCAGTATTGGTGGGATAACATGAAGAAGTCTATTGCAGAATTGTAGCCTACTGCCCTAATTGTCAACAAGTAAAGATGAAGCATCAGAAACCCTGTGGATTGATTTAGAATATAGAGATTCCGACTTGGAAATGGGAGGTGATTAATATGGACTTCATTATGGGATTATCTTGCTCTTATCATAAGTTTGACTCCATCTAGGTGATAGTTGATCGACTTACTAAATGTGCCCATTTTCTGCCAGTTAAGACAACTTACACAGCTGAAGATTATGCGAAGTTGTATATCAAGGAGATTGTTAGGCTTCTTGGTGTGCCATTATCTATTATATCCGACCGAGGAGCTCAATTTACGGCTAACTTTTGGAGGTCTTTCCAGAAGGGTTTAGGTACACAAGTGAATCTCAGCACGTCATTCCATCCGCAGACTGACGGACAAGCTAAATGTACCATTCAGACACTTGAAGATATGCTACGATCATGTGTTCTAGATTTCAAGGGGAATTGGGATGACCATTTAGCACTCATAGAATTCGCCTACAATAATAGCTACCATTCCAGTATTAAAATGGCCCGGTAAGAGGCACTGTATGGGAGGAGATGTAGATCATCATTTGGATGGTTTGAAGTCGGTGAGATAGAATTATATGGGCCAGATTTTATTCACCAAGCCATTGAGAAGGTATAGTGATACAAGAGCGACTAAAGACGGCACAAAGCCGGCAAAAGTCTTATTCCGATGTTCGACATCGTGACCTGGAATTCGAGGTTGGTGATTGGGTTTTCCTGAGGATCTCATCGATGAAGGGTGTTATGCATTTTGGGAAGAAGAGTAAACTAAGTCCGTGGTATTTCAGGCCGTACAAAATTCTTCGACGAATTGGACAGGTTGCTTATGAGTTAGAATTTCCATCCTAATTGGAATTTTTCCACCCGATATTCCATGTATCTATGTTGAGGAAATGTATTGGAGACCCTTCTCGGGTCGTCCCTATCAAATATGTACAAGTTACAAAAGATCTATCATATGAAGAAATGCCAATGGCTATATTTGATCGACAAGTCTGCAAGTTGAGAACAAAGGATGTAGCTTCCGTTAAGTATTGTGGAGGAACAATAATACGAAAGAAATGACATGGGAAACAGAAGATGAGATGAAGACTAAGTACCCTTACCTATTCCACAATGAATATAACGAGGATGTGGGGGGAGCGCAGGACGCATTAGAAGGAGAAACGTCTCTATGAGGTAAGCAATAACTTGAGAATACTCTTTTCTTAATACAAAATGGTGATATGCAGATAATGTACATATCTATAATGCTTTGTATAGCCTTATAAAGCTATAGGTTGGGTTTAACTGCTTGCAAGTTTGTCTAGTGTCCATATTATAGAGGAAACTCAGCCAAAATTTTCCGACAGAAATCGACGATGAGTTAGACTCCACGTAAACCCGTACATTCAAGGACGAATGTTCCTAGGGGGGAGGGTGTTACAACCCATATTTGCATACGCTAGATTACGCCATAAGTTAGTCTACATAGGTCCAAGAAGAGATTATCTTTGAGATGATAAGAATTCAGTCCTATTGGTCTTAAATGATGTATAAGAGCTGTTAACAAGCACTAAAAGTTAAACGAATCAAGGATGTTGTAACTCGTATTTTCGTGTAAATCTAGAGGTGATTAATAAAACCAAAGGTCGTGTTTTAAGGTATTTGAATCATATAAATATCCGTTTCATAAGTCTTGAAGTCAAACGAGTTATGAAACAAAAGTCGTCAAAAGTTGTCGCAACTTACGTTCAAAATTTTACTTATACTTTAGGTCAAATGTCACTAATATTTTCTCCCCATTTACTTGGAATTACGGGGTGATATACCCACCAAATTCAAGGTCTATGTTCATTAAACCGTTTGTGCATACGATATCCGAGTTGAGAGATATTCGCGTTTTCGCGAGACTGCGCCAAGAAGCTCTCTATGGGGCCCACATAGGCGGTTAAGACATATAGATGTATATAACACGCCTCAACCCTATTTTAATTCATTAGTTTTCAGTATATGCAGACCTTAGAACCCTAAGAACACCCTTTCAAGGTTCTCTCATGATCCAAGACTAAAATAAAGGGCAAACAATACAAATCAAGTGTCGGGAATCCCGCGGCGCTAGTAAGTTTCTTGTTCTTCTTGTTGGTGCTGATTTTTGTGTTGTTCCAGCTCGTGTGGGAGGTTTTCTTAAGATTTTTGTGTTCTGTAAAATACTCCCTCAAGTTTTAATATCAACCCTAGGTGATTTCAAGTCTTCTAAAGTGATTCGAGCGCCGAAAAACCCTAATTGATTGCTAGCTTTGCTTCCTTGTTCTTGTGGCAGCATTGGAGGGATATCTCGTGGTCAATTAAGGAAAAATTGGAGTTTTTCTTTCTGTTTAAAGGTAAGGAACCTCTTACCCTACATGTATTTAAGATTATCCAAGTTACGGCTAAGTCGTTGAAGCTAGAACTTGTGAGATATATGTCGAAAGCTTGCTAGTAATGTTGTTGGTTGGTGGACTATTTTGGGAGGCTCAATATGATTATTATTGATGTTGTTTGGGCTGTTTGGTGATTGTGTTAATTTGTGGGAAGTCATATAAATCGGGGAGGTTCTGTCCGTTTCATCATAAAATAGGTTACGGTTGATACATTATAGTTACGACGCCTAAACGATAATGATAGTGTCATTTCTCTTATTGTAGACTAAGAAGTCGTGGCAATTTCATATCTCGATATTGGGCACTATATACATGGTATGTGAGGCTATCCCTTTCCTTCTTTTGCACGACTTTGATGGTACGTAATGTAATGAACGAGCTTCCAAAGATACTCCACTCTTAAAGGCTGGCAGTACTTACATTGTTTCCCTTCTTATGGAACAATTGATGTTGATGTTACTTCTCTTATTCTTATGTTATCACTGTTGCTGGTACTTCCTGATTCTTATAAGATTCTTGATGAGGATTTAGTCCTAATAACGTGTATGGAGAATACCGACCTTACATCACTCCGAAAAGTTCAAAATGTGATTTCAATGAGTCCAGCACACATCATATATATGTATCTATTTTAGTCTATCGAGCCGCGCGATAGTCAGCCGGGTACAACACCTATTGTGTAACCACTGATCAGTTGTGTTTTACCGAGCTCCACGTGGCCGGGTACTATTCTACCGAGCCTTATGATGGCCGGGTACGTTTTTATCGAGCCTATTAGGGCTGGGTATGATATGATGATAATGATGCCCACAGAGGCGTATGTTTTAAAAGCTTATGTGTGTGTATCTATATATATATATATGTATCATACATTCATGTCAGTAGCCCTCAGAGTCACCTAGATGTTACAGGTTGTATATTCTCTATCCCTATTTACATTATTGTTCTTACTTATATTTTCCTGCCTTACATACTCAGTACTTTATTCGTACTGATGTCTTTTTATTTGTGGATGCTGCATGTTGTGGTACAGGTCCTGATAGATAGGTAGGCGAAGTTCCCCCACCATAGTAGGCTGCCCAGTTCAGTGGTTACTGGCGAGATCCCTTCTCTGGACTTGCCGTGGTCTTGGTATGCATTTTTGTTATAGGTGTTATGGGTATGTCGGGGCCCTGTTCCTGCAATGTTTCAGCACTTATGTTCCTTTAGAGGCTCAAAGACAGGTGTCGACTCATAAATAGTTTTGATTGCCTTGTCGACTAATTTTTGTTGTATAGTCTCTCATGGCAGCTTGTTAGCTCGTACCTTATACGTAGCCTCATGACAGCCTTGTCGGCCCATGATATATATGTTCATGCCATTATCTTTCGTTGTTGGTTGTTTAGGAATCATGTCTACCATTTATACTGATCTCATCGAACCTTATAGATAATAAGAAAAGTTAGATAAGATGTGCGTTGGTGCTCGGCATGTATGGCCTGGGTGCCAGTCATGGCCCTCCAGTTTGGGTCGTGACAGGAGCACCCCACGACGACACACTAGGCCGAATGATACCCTTATCAAACAATTCTTGCAAGTGCTCCTTAACTCTTTCAGCTCCGCGGGGGTCATACGATATGGTGAAATAGAAATGGGATCAGTGCCCGACAACAAGTCAATACCAAAGTCAACTTCCCGATCGGGCGTCATGCCAGGAAGATTTGATGGAAATACATCTGGAAAGTCTCTCACTACCGAAACTGACTCAACGATAGGAGTATCAGCACTGATATCCCTCACGAAGGCTAGATAAGCATCACACCCCTTCTCAACCATCCGTTGAGCCTTTAGAAATTATACAACCCTGCTAGGAACATAATCTAATGTACCCCTCCACTCTAACTCTGGTAAACCTGGCATAGCTAGCCTCACAGTCTTGGCGTGACAATCTTGAATTGCATGATAGGGTGACAACCAGTCCATAACCAAGATAACATCAAAGTCTACCGTACTAAGTAATAATAAATCAACTATGGTATCAAAACCACCAATAACAACTAAACACGACCGATATATGGCCACTCGTCACATTTTTTCTTTTTCTTAACTTTAAACCATTTTTTTTCCAGGTTTTTGGGTCCTCATATATGGGCTATTTCACAGTGTATTTTAATGTACGAATTTCACGGGTTGTAACATTCTCCTCCCCTTAGGAACATTCGTCCCCGAATGTATGGATCTATGAAAGGTAGTACTACAGGGGGAGGGGTTTCAGCTTTTATAGGCTTCGTTCAGACGCCACAAATCCCAGCATTAAATGAAAGGTAATTATGAGCTTCCGATTTATCTCAGGAAATTGTTTCTCTCTCCAGTGCGTTCTGCGCCCCCTTGGCGTCACCATTGTCACCTACCTCCAGGAATAGATACGGGTGTTTAGTCTTCATTTCTTCCTCCGCTTCCCATGTCATTTCTTCCATGTTCCTGTTCCTCCACAACACCTTCACTGAAGCCACATCCTTAGTTCTTAGCTTACGAACCTGCCGATCCAATATGGCCACCGGCACTTCCTCGTATGTCAGATCCTCTGTGATCTGTATGTCTTGGATGGGAACGACCCGAGAAGGGTCTCCGATACACTTCCTCAACATGGACACATGGAATACCGGATGAACAAAATCCATTTTGGATGGTAGTTCCAATTTATAGGCAGCTTTTCCAATTCGGCGAAGAACTTGATATGGACCGATGTACCTCGGGCTCAATTTACCTTTCTTCCCAAAACGAATGACACCTTTCATGGTGAGACCTTCAGGAACACCCAATCGCCAACTTGAAATTCCAAATCACGACGTCGGACGTCGGAATAGGACTTTTGCCTGCTTTGTGCAGTATTCAATCATCCCTGTATTATTCTTACTTTCTCAACGGCTTGATGGACCAAGTCCGGTCCATACAATCCCGTTTCACCCGCTTCAAACCAGCCAATCGGCGATCTACACTTTCTCCCACACAATGCTTCATATGGGGCCATCTTTATTGTTATAACCCATATTTATACGTGTTAGATTACAACGTAAGATATTCTACCTTGGTTCGAGAAGAGAATTACCTTTGAGACAGTAAGAGTTTAATCCTATTGGTCCTAAATGATGCAAAGGTGTATAAGGGCGGTTAACAAGTATTAGAGGATAAACGAGTTAAGGATGTTGTAACTCGTGTTTTTGGGAAAATCGAGAGGTGGTTAACATCACCAAGAGGTCATGTTTTAAGTTATTTGGATTATATGATATCCGTTTCATAAGTCTTGAAGTCGAAAGAGTTATGAAACAAAAGTCGACAAAAGTTGTCGCAACTTAGGTTCACAATTTTACTTAAACGTTAGGTCAAATGTTTCTGCGATTTTCTCCCAATTTACATGGCATTACGGGGTGATATACCTACCAAATTAAAGGTCTATGAGTCTAGTTTCCAATTCTTCAAACCGTTTGTCAATACGATCTCGGAGTATTGAGATAATTGTATTTCCGTAGAACTGCGCAGGCTGGTAGGTGACAAGTAGGTGCATCACCTACTTGCCAAAATTTAAGGGCTAAAATTTAAAAGCCCAAAGTCGGTTAAGAGAGGGCTTTTAAAAGCTTCTAAATCCAGATAATTCACTATTATTTCACAGCTTCAAAACC
>MCJB01052422.1:32485-46416 GCA_002018475.1 Nicotiana obtusifolia | reverse complement strand
CGGAACAAGCGAAGAAGGGAATCAAACCAACGAGACGGAAGATGAAGAAGATCAAGAAGAAGAAGACGACGAACCGGAACAACAACAACCTGTTCCAAAGGAAAAGCCTACAGCTATATTAAAAAAACTAGCGAGCATGTTTAAAAGAATGTAATTTTATACATCAAATTACATATTAATAAAATTGCTCCAAGTTCACATCACAACTCTTGTGTTCTTATATTTTATAATTTTACTAACTTTGAATATATTTCAAGGTTTGAAATTTGAATCTAATTATAAATTTTGAAACTAATTCAAAGTTTGTAAGAATGTTATTGTAACTTCTTTAATTCTATGTTTCAACTTTGAAACATATTTTTCAATTATTTATAAAGTTAAATAAATGAGTCAAATGGCAATTATTAAAAAAAAATTTAAAAAAAAGAATATAACCGTTGGACCGGCCGGACCGGACCGGATAAAACCGGTAGACCGGCCACCGGTACCGGTCACGAGCCGGTCGGAAGGATTTTAGCCGGAAGGGCCGGACCGGATACGACTGGTTAGGTCCGGTTTTGGCCCAGTAAATATACCGGACCGGAAAAAAAAATCCGATCCGTGACCGGACCGGACCGTCCGCCACCCCTAGTTCGGAATGAACATTACACAATCCTGCAACATGCTTAGCATGCTGTTTCAAGAATTTAACTCACAAAATGAGGAAACTTGAAACTCTTAGATATTTGCAAATGCTCAAACAATCACACTAAGTACTAATGGACAACTTTTACCCAGAGATTTTTCTCTAGTATGGATTTTCAGTGACTCTTATCTTTATCATTAGTACTAAGTGGTGTAATAGCAGAACTAATAAGACGCGAACTTTTCTGAGACTAATTACCTGTTTCTGAAGAAGGTCAATAACTGCATCACTGAAATCAGCACCTTCAATAATGGCACCCCCGAGGTCACTACGAGTCAGAACAGATCTAACAAGAACAGCATTAGTGAGATTAGCTTCATTAAGCACCTGCAAATTAAAGGAAAGAACAAAGTTATCTTAACATTCTGAAAGTGAAGTCACTTTTGCTAGAATCTACAGCCAGTGTAGTTGTCATTAATAAGGTTTTCGACTTGGACTTAATTCATAGGCTACAATGTGCATACCATCCGATCCATCAATGTGTCACTCAAATCTGCCCCTGTTAATAACAATGCTAACAGGAATTAGCAATATATATATCTACAGTCTGAACCACAGGCTTTAACTTTGAATGGAAAACTGAAAATGTAGTAAGAAGTAACAGTAGATTTGACTAAGTTGAACCGGGTGAAAGTGTTAGATATAGTTTGCATATGTGGGGATCCCACATACCAGCCACCTTTGAGGCCTTAAAATGCTAAGCCAGTAGAATGAGTTTTTGACATACTTCAAAAGTATATGTAATATATACTCCCGTAAAATAAGGCACAAATATTTTGTTTGGCAATAAATTATTGCATAAAGGCAAATTGTTTCCAAACAAGAAAAGGGGTCATTCTTTTTGGCACGGAGTAAAAAGGAAATAGGTTCACATAAATTGAAACGGATAGAGTATTATTATATTTATATTTAATTTAATTTAATATTAATATTAATATTAATAATATTTAATAATTATATATCTAAATGACGGACTTGGGGTACGGGCTGGGCTGGGTCGGGTCAGACCTTTAAATAAAGGTTTTATTTTCGTATTTATCTTTTTGGAGTAATTTCTGATTATTTAAATAGAATAGACATAATTGTTCTCATAAAAGTATGACTTTTCTGAAAAGTTTTCTCTTGCTTGCAATCCCTAAAAGATATACGGACAATATTTCTTGAAAGATAGTGATCTTTCACGCCTCAAATCTATACTTCGTTTTTCTAAGAGAAGCTCAAACTAGTTTTGTAGGATGTAGCAATAAACTTGTGAAAATATAAAACTAACTATACTACAGCTTCTTTTGTGCATTTTGTGAAACTTTTCATATTTCCCCTTGGGATTTCAAGTATTCATAGTCTAATAATTGTTGTATACTTCTCCGTTTAGTTTTCCATCTTCCACATCTCTTTTTCTTAAAAGCATATTTGGAAAGTTCGCATAGGAATCGGATTAGATGTAATTGGATGTAATTATACAGTTTGGTATGTTTGTCTGGCCAAGTAATTATTTGATCAGCATCGAATTGGATATAATTGGAAAGGTGTAATTACACTATTCAATTCTCAAAGGGAGGTGAGAATTGGTGGTAATTACACTATGTAATTACAAGGTTACTTTTTTTCTTTTCTTTTTTTATTTAATTTCTTTTCTTTATAACTTTTTATTTCCATTATTTTATTTTATTGTTTTTACTTTTAGTTTCGTTTTGAATTTAAAATATATTTTTCTTTGTACGTTATTATCTTTTATTTGTCTACCTTTACTTCTTGTGATTACATGTAATTGCTCGTATATTTTATTTCTTATTTGTTTTATTTTTTTATTTTGCGTAACTGCGTTATTGTTCTAGTTTTTGAAACAACACATCATAATATTAGAAATAATGAGTCATTAACTAACTTGACATATAATGAGTAATGTCCTTAAAGTAGAATTTTATTATTGAATGAGGTTATAAATTTATTATGTTTTCTAATCTTAAGTTGTATTGAAACTTATTTTTATTATGTTGGAATTTGACATATGTTAAACTATTATTTTATTTTTTTGGATTTTGAAATTGTGTTGTTACTTTGTTATTTCACATTCATGTTGTTCATTTTTAGTTAGAATTGATAGATAGTTTTGTCAAATATTTGAATAATGTTATGATATTATATTTGTAACTATTAATTTATTTTATCAAACATGCATTTCATGATGTTCTTATACGTTAATTAAACTAAATATTATTAATTTGAAAAATATATATCAATCATTTCAACAATATTAGTTATAAATATATGATTACTAATTAATGTTATTCAAGAAAAAATATGCATCTTAAATACCAAATCTAATATCATTTATACTTAAAAATTTTTTATTTATAGGCATATATTTATTATATTAACTTTTAAGTTTTGATAAATACTTCATTTAAAATTTAATTTAACTGTGTAATTACACTTGTGCAACCAAACAGTGCGCTTGTAATTATAGTATAATTACGTTATGTCAAACAAACAGGTCATCGTAATTACTATGTTGTGTAATTGCTAGGCTGTGTAATTACTACCCTTGTAATTACACCAATTTCAATTACCGGATGGCTTTCCAAACAAAACCTAAATGCGATTTGTTAATTTACCAATTACAAAGGACGGGGAGTAATTTAAGACATTTTTTTGTCTCACTCAAAAAGAAAATCGTGAGGAAAATAAGAGTAATTTTTATTCAGTTTTTTGGAGTAAAATTTTGGAGAAAATGACTCTGTGTAGCCGCTCTCAAAATAATACCCTAAAAATTGTATATTTTTTGTATATATATACATTTTGTATATTATATACAAATTTTCTACACTTTTTCGGCTATCAAACGTAAATAATTTCTGGCGCGGGCTAAAAGTGAAAGAAGCCCAAAAATTTTCTCTTTATTAATTTCTTTATGAAAACAATAAAGTTGGAGTTTTTATTAATTTCTCTATTTTTCCTTAATTTCTTCACTAGCTATTTTGCAAGAGGATTTTAAGCTTGTATTTCCAACATATAGTAGGCGTTTGGACATGAATTTCAAATTTACAATTTCACTAAAATTTAAATTGAAGATGAAGTTGTGTTTGGTTATATTTTTTGCAACATATTTGGATGTCTTTTTTTCAACATATTTTACAACTAAACACTAGCAATCTTCTCATTTTCAATTAAAAAACTGATTCTCACCAGCTTTTTCAAATTTGAAAATGTATTTTCAAGTGAGATTGAAAAAATTATAAAATTTTGATAACCAAATGCTGTTTTCAAAAAAAAAAAATTGACAAAAAAAAGAAGAAAACTTTCTTATGTCCAAACGGGCTCATAATTTATATAGATGTTGCCACGTTGCTTCACACTATTGATGTTGCTTCACAATATATATTTTAAGCTTTGTATTTAATCCTTTCTAACTTTCCAAATATTCTTTATTATATGAGAAATGTAAAAAAGTTTTTTTTTTTTTGTGTGGGGAGGAACAATATAATGAATTTTCATTATATTTATTTTTACTTTCAGATTAAACCAGTGTTAATTTGATTCAAACAAATATGTTTTTCAATTGCAATTTATTATCAAATTGCAGAAAAAAGTAGAGAGATAATTCTTATTGACTTGGGATGAATCACAATAGAATAGAACCCCTCTATTTATAGGGAAAAAGTGACTTACTTAGCCACAAAGTAACAAACCCTAAAATCTCCCTAAAATATAGACATTCACCTTAAATATAATTCTATTTATAACACTTCCCTTGAATGTCAATGTCTATTCAACAGATAATGTGTCTCGATAAAACCTTAACTAAAATATAACTTTGTGGAAAAAGAATTTAGTGAAGGAAAAAGAGTGCACATGTTTAGAAATATGCTTTTTGGTTACTTCGTTAAAAACCTTGCAAGGAAAATGCAGTGGGACAAAATCTTGTAAGAAAAAAGGAGTACAACGCGTATTAACTCCCTCTGATGAGAGCATCAATTCACATCTTTAAGCCTTCGCATCTCGATCTTGTGCACCATCTTCAAAAGATCGTTGGTAGACATTCGATAGACAAATTAATCATATTAACTTGAATGAATGTGTTGTATCTTGAAATCATCATTCTTGATAGATATATAACATCTTCAAATAACATCATGAAATGGCCTTTTCAATATCTCTATAGAGGTAAAAATTCTCACTATCACATTATTATGCTTATAATTATTGCAAGATACATATGTGCACAGAATTACACTTAGGATTGTATATGCTTTAAGCGATTTGAATCCTTTAGGGATTGTCATATAAGTTAAGTCATATAAGCCATTTAAATAGACTTTAGATGCATTTCACGCCATGCTAGACATATAAGATAGATAAAAGTGATTACACACACCATTGACTTTATACTTTCAAGTGTTTGAACTACGTGTCCAAAACTACATGTCTTTTTGTATTTGTATTCAACCGACTTAAAATCCCCATCTATACTTAGCGCAATCATAGATGTCATCGACAAACACTTTATATCGGTTCCAACATTTTTTCATAAAGACATAACATAGAGATCTCTTCATTCATATTTTCAGGTACCTGAACCTCTCTTGAAATTTTATGAAATGTTATGTCATGTGATCTTCTAGATCACTTGCCTTCTTATTATGATCATTTTGATCATTTGCTCATCTTCTTTATTGAGAATTTTATTTAAAACCGATTTGTTTATACGTTTTAAGCGTATCATAGACTTTGTCCTTCTAGAACTTATTCTAATGCGAGCATTTGAAGTGAGAATATAGTCACTTTCTTGGGTCAGCAAATGCGTCTGGCATGCTTTGCAACATATTGCAGATGACTTATCTTTTTATGAACTTCAAGTTCATATAATCTTATTCGAGGGTTTGGATGTAGAAATGATAATTAATTCCGTAACTTTTTTTCAACTGTTTATCATGTCTCCCCCTCATGTTAGAAAAACTAACTTGCTTTCTCAACTTTGAAAACCTACGCGTTATAGTGTTAATCAAAATACATACTGCACATCAATAATTATTCGGTTCTTGACCCTGAACTACTTGTGAGGGGAGAATGTAATATACTTTCATATATAACGTATATCAAATTGATATAAATAACTTTGTTATCATAAGCAATAGTTAAGCTATTAAGTGAAGGCACTCAATAAATCATTTTTCTAAACAAAACTGTGATGTAAACCAACTTATCAAAATGAACTGTCTTGAATAGAAAATCTGAAAATTATGCTCTAAATTAAATTATTGAGCAAGTTACCTCACAAACACCAGGTTGCGGGTTAATAATAAACGCATATGTAACCATCTCATAGATGCATCTTTGATATTTCCAGCATTCATAGGATTCAATCCCAATTTTAATTGGTCTATTAATTATTGAGAACAAACAACATAAGAGACTTCGTAAAGAACTTTCTAGTTCTTTAATATTTATCCTTGTGAATTCTCTTTTATTTTTGCACATCATACTTAACTTAACATGGCTAAATCAATTATGCCAACTGGATAAATTAACGTGTGTAATTATCAATAAACTTCAAGTTTATTATGATATGGGTTTTTATATCAATAAACTTTCACTTTATTGTGGCATTCTTTTATGTGTGTAGTACAAACTGAAGAATAAAGCGGGTAGTTTTTAACATATATATTACCCCGCTACAAGTTGTAGTAATAGAAGATATTAAATCTTTCCTTTATTCATAGTCTCAATATAATCAACCGCTTTTACGTATACTTTGAAAACTGGATAAGTTTCTTTGAGACTTACTACAACACAATAAATTGACATGATAATCAATTGTATTCCTCCAAAATTGTAATAATTGGCTCTTCTCGAGCTCTCAATTAATTTTATATTACCATATATTCATCAATATCCATATGGTGAATATCTCTCTAAAAAAGAAAGTTATACCCTTATAGTCATGGTCAAAATTATATGCAAGATCTGTTTCTTGCATCATCATTGTCCTTTAATAATCACATTGCCAAAAAGTTTTGGCGTACAATAGGTACGTAACCGGTGATCATTCATGCCATTATAATGACATTATTTTCTCATTTCCTCTAAAACCTCCTTCTAGAGGTGAGTGTGGTATTTCACTACCACTAGCACATTCATATTCTTCCAAAAATGAATATGTATTCATAAATCACATGTTGTCATATTCACATCATGAATGAACCATAATCATCTATATGTGCTTTATAAAATCTCATGTCAAATCGATGACAAATATTACTTTCACAAAGTGAAGGATTATTCTGAGAATCCTTATTATTCTCATTACCACAATGATGACGATTATAATTTCGTCTATAGCCACATCCACATCCATTGATACCTTTACGGTAATAATTTTGTCTTCTTTCAGACTTATTACATATTGCTACCATATTCTCTTAAAGAAACGAGAATGAAGCAAATTCAATGGGACGGGTTTCCACTTCTTATGCTCATAATTATACATGAATTTGATCATGGCGAGACATAGAAATTTTACTACTTCGGATGGTTATAATTTCTTACAAATTCTACTACAGTTATAAGCAAAATTTATTGTCTTTGCTTGTATTTAAAATTAAATTATAGAATTTCAAGAATTTAAAAGAGAAAAATAAGGCAAAATACTTACCTTAGGTCCAGAATTTATTCCAGAAGAAAGTTTATGGAACAATTGACAATTATTATGCTATTATGTACAGGTTGAGCACCATGCATGTATCCCAAAGCCTGGTGACTGAAGTAGATTCCTCGTATAGGAATGTCGATGTATTCACCCAAGAGTCTCACGCAAATTCCTATATCTTCTCTCCACGGGGGTTTAATTTCTCAAACGCTAGACAACTAATTAATAATATATCTACAAATTAAAACAACCGCCCTCTACTCAATTGGTTCAAGTCTCGTACTGACAACGTGTTATAAAATAATAAAAGAAGAAGAAAGAGTATTGCAGAGAAAAGTAGAGAGATGGGGTTCTTATTGATTTGGGATGAATTACAGTGGAATATAACCCCTCTATTTATAGGGAAAAAATGACTTACTTAACCACAAAGTAACAAACCCTAAGATCTCTCTAAAATATAGACATTTACCTCAAATATAATTCTATTTATAACAGTACTTTATTAGTTGACGAATAATCTGCAATTAAAACACACAAAAGACTATGGTTAAATTATTAAAAGGTTCTCATGTAATTAAATATAGGTAAACTTAATTAAATAGAAGCTTTCCGCACAATCTGTACAAATAGTTCCGAAGTTAGATCCTTCTCCAAAAATGAAAAGTTCCAAAATAGAAGGGTTTTTCCTTTTAACAAAATAGAAGGGCTTATAAATCGTACCTCAAAAAAACTTGGGCGGGAGTCAGATAGGTTCGGGTAAATACTTACACCTGGTGCTGGTAAGTTTTTAGCACATATTGTTTCACCGTTTCTGTTGTATAAAATGATTTTATGAATTAATGACAAGTTTATATCTTGATACTGCTGGTTGAAATTGGTATTTTTAATTAAGATTTGCTTTAAGTTTCAGATTTAAAATTCTGAATTTGGGCTGGATTACTGTAACTCTTTTAGTTCATTTACAATTTTTCTGAATGTTAGGGTTTCATTTTCTTGATAGACTGTTCTCCCCTGGATTAAGCTAATGGTTTGATCTTTCTGCTTTTTTCTTGTTATGGGAATAACTTTTGCATAAACTCTGAATAGGGTTTTCAAATGAGCAGTTGAGAATGGAGAATTTGAAAGCAGTAGTACAAAAGCCATATGCTAAAATTTCCTCATCTTGTTCAATGCCCATGTTCAAGCGGCCAAAGGTATTCGCAATGCGCAGTTTTCCAGAGGGTTTTACGCGGTTTGCTAAACGTGTTAGAGAGAAAACTAAGGAAGATATTGATGTTGAACAAGAAACTGAATCTATTGGGTCTCACGAGCCGGATGCTGAGGTTGGGGAAAAATTAGTGTATGATGAAAAGAATGTCATATCCTCTGGTGTTCAAGCTATGAAGTTTGAGCCAATTGTTATTTCTGAACAAAAGGCAGGTGCAGAATTAGGTATTCAGATGCCAGAGGATCTGAGGGATGGTAAAAGAATTGCTCGAATCGAATCTATTCAGTGTGGAAGCACTGAGCATGTAGACTTGATTAAGGTTGTGGATACGCGTAAACAGCATGCTCAAGTGGAGGATGGAGCTTGTGTTGACCTGGTCAACAAGTTAAAAACGAGAGAATGTGATATGACCAAGTTAAGGAGGCATAAGTTTTACGCAGTTCGTGATTTTCCAAAGGAACTTAAGAATTTTGAGGGTGTTGACCAGAAATCCCAAGAGGATTATGTGCGGGAATCTGGTGATATCCATGTTGATCATAGATCTAAAGAGGATCATGTTAAGGAAACAAATGATGACCCTGATAAACATTTGAAGGTTGATTTTGGGTGTCAAGGAGATTTAGTGGATCCTTTTGTAGATGCAATATTATGTGAAGAAGAATTTGAGGAACAGGAGCCTGTTGTGCCAATTGATCTAGAGGAAGTAATACAATTGGATGTAGATTTGGAGTTGAATGAGGCTTTTGAGGATGAAGATACCATTGGCCAGTTTGAATATGGGGAGCATGATAATAACAGTTACGCAATGGCACAAAATGTTCCACTTATAAAGACTGCATCAGAAGATGCTAAAAAATTTCAGTTGTTGAACCGGCTATGTACTTCAGAGGTCAATCCTTGTGGGTTGTCGAAAAAACGTATAGTGTTTGGGGTCCGTGATTTTCCAGATGCATTTAAGATCTTAAAATCACATAAGGAGGCATCGGGGAAAAATCAGGATCACCGAGCAGCTGACAAATTGGCAGGGAATATTGAAGCAACCTGTGATTCGCAATATGATGTGCAATGCATGAATAAAAATGTTATGCAGGATCCAATGGCTACACTAAGATGTCCCAGCATGACAAGCAAATCCTACCAATCAGATATTAAATCTCATCAAGACAAAGGCAAAGGCAAAGGCAAAGTTTCAAAGAGAAAACAGAGTGAAGAATCAGCGCCAATAACTGTCGTTCTGGCATTGACGGCTCCTACTAAATGTCAACGTAGACCTGGGAAAAACTAATTCTAGAACAAAAGCTACAGCAAAGAATGTGTAATCTTGGCACAGTTTTCTGATGGAATGGAAGTGGCATGCTAAAAGCAGCTAAAGGTAATTCATTAGCATTTCCTTGTGACATTTTTTAACAAAGCATATAACTTTTTTCCATCAATAAATAACAATTGTTAGTTCATTTAGTTCTATCTTGTATATTAGGATGTCTTTGCTATGGAAAAAGTACCTGAGAAGTTCGCTTTATAGGCAACTGCTTTCTCAAGATATGCACCATTGAATGTTGAACCACTGAAATCTGATTCCCTCATATCAGCAGATGTGAAATTGGCTCTTCTGTATCAGCAAGTCCAATTGAAAATGAATACCAGTCTGCACTGAGAAAACTTCTTGTTCTATAGTTCTTGTTGAATGACTTTTCAATTACAGTTTCTGTTTTCAAAGTTGCAAGCTTAAGTACTGGTTCCGTAAAAAATTTCACTCTTCTCTTCCAACAAAACGGGGAAAAATATGTGTTACTCCCTCCATTCCAACTTATATGACACTCTTTCACACCAAATTAGTTTAACTATTCTACTTATAAACGTTCTTGTTATGTTCCTTATCAGTATGACTTTTTACCCCTTTTATAGGTTGTTTGGTGTGATGGATAAGCAAATATAATTCTGGATAAAAATGTAGTATCATTTTGTCCCTTGTTTGGTTATTAATCCTAGTTATCCTGGGATTAAAAATAGTACTGAGAAAATTTTATCTGGCAGAGGGTGGAATAATAATTCCGGATAGGACAGGATAAAGCAGTAAAATTGACATTCTCAGAATTAATACAACATACCAAACAATCAATAAAAATAGTACCAGGATAACTAACCCGGCGTAACTAATCTCAGCATAACTAATCCCACAATAACTTCTCTTCAAACCGGCCCTTTATTATTTTAAGCCATTACTACTAATGTAGAAGCAATATTTAAGTCAAATAGACATCTTATGCTATGTCAACAAACCTTATCATTAAAACAGAAATGCAGGGAGTATTATTTTTTCTTCTGGAGGCAGCTTATTTGAAAATAAAAGAAGTATCATCCTACAGGCAGAGGAAAGATTACCTGAAGTTCTCATTTGTATGAACTGTTTTTCTGCAAATTAACAAGAAAAAACAAAAGAACTGTTTCAGGCCCAAAAAATTAAAAGCTTGAAAGATTGAAGAAATCTTGAAGAAAAAAAAAAACTAACTTGAGATCAGCAGAACCAAATTGAGCAGCTGAACCGATACCAAATTCACCTCTAGTTTCTGCCTCAAACTTATTTAAGTCAGCCATAGCAGTCATGTTTGAGCTAAATGTAATCACTGCAGCTGCTAATGCAGTTGAAACAATGGCTTTCCACTTCTTTACTTCTGTATTGTTTGACCTTTCCATTTGACAGACAATCTTGAATGATTTTTGAGGAGGTTGCTGGGGACAAACAGCTCCATAACAAGAACTAGAGGAGGAAGAGGAGGAAATGTTGATGGATTTTATGGGAAGTAATGAGATGGAATTAAGTGCCATTTTGATGTATTCTATGCTTAGTTTCTGTCAATGATAATAGTTGAGAACATAGGATTAAGTGAGGGAAGTCAGTGGATGGATTTTTCTTTTTCTTTTGTCCACTTCTTTGAACCATATCTCTTTGGACAAATAGGATTGGCTTTGTAAGTGTACACGTACTCTCTGTTATATTATTTTTATTTACATTTACATTTCTATTTTTGGAGAAATAGTTATAGCAGCGAGTCCAGTGACAGGTGGTGATTAATGTTGCACAAATTTTAAGCATAAATGAAATTAAATGGGATTTCCCTCTTGAGGATGTCTATTTTATTAAGTAATAGTACTATTTTAATGATGAGTAAATTTAAGAAAAAATGTTGATCTCTACCGGATAAAAAGCCAAGACATGAAATGAGAAAATCATAACAAAATGAAGCATCTATCCACATTCGGTATACGGATAGATATGTGTATCTATCTACGCCAAATTGTAAGATATGTTTATCTTATCCATCTATTTATTACTTAACCATGGTTAAGTGATATACATTCTCGCTTTACATTTACTGAAGGGCCCTTCTCTCGTAAGTTGAGTTTGTGGATCAAATACGGAATTTCATAATCAAATTACTCATAATGGCACTTAGTATTTTGGAACCAATATTTGTTTTTGGTAATTAGTGAGATTTAATTAGCACTCGTAAATATTCATAGCTCTAACAAAAAACTAATCCCTATATCCACTGGACATAATTCCGGTGATATAGTTCTAACACATTTATCGGCTCTCCTAAAGACTTTCCCTACATACATCCCTTAGCCAGGGTAAGAGTTTAATTTTGGAACTAATATTTAATTACTATGTATTTGTAGCATATTCATCATTATTTTTTAAAAGCGAACACCTGATTATTTCTCAAAGTTCTTAGAAATAGCTAAATATCATACTCAAGTTGGTAATACGATTCTAGATTTAATTCAAGATGCCTAGTAAATTAAGAGGAAGGACGAGGGAGCACAACTAAATTTAAAGTTTTTTGAGTGGATATAAACCAAACAAAGGCCGAGCCTGATCATCACATTTGCCAGTTAAAACAGGCCGATATCGGACAACATACCGCGATCTTATTACTAGCAGGCCAGGTATTATATTTCGCCCAGCCAGTTACTGCTTGCTGATATATGCTAATGCCCCTTTTTAGGCCATCATTTAGATTTTATTCCAGTTTTAAAAAAGGGAAAACATTTATTTATAAGTAGTTTATTACAAAAATTAATTAATTTATAAAATATTATTAATATTAGCCAACTACTATAAATATTAGTCAATTAGCTATTTGTAGCCAAAAAAAGGTCAAGTTTTTTTTTTTTGAGTGTGTGTTCTTAGAATAGATTTGGTACATCTTAAGGATCTTGAATATCAGTTTTGGGATGGTTTGGTGAGTTTTGAGATGGTTTGAATTGAAGATTCGAACTAGAAGATGAACATGAAAAAAAATTATATGTATACATCACACTGTGTATCATATTTATATCAAATGTGTATCACACGTATATCCATGTATACATGTGTGTGAGATACATGTGTCGCAGAAGAATTTTTTGAACTCGATTTTAACTACGAATTTTGATACCAAATCAGTCCAAATCACCTCCAATCTTCCTCAAATTTTGTATATTGGCTCATTTATATGTTTTCAATGAATTTTAACCATACCCATTGAAAAAGGTCTTTTTTTGCTTAGATTTTGGAATCTTGTATGTATGTATGTGTATATATATATATATATATATATATATATATATATATATATATATATATATNTTTTTTTTTTTTTTTAATATTTCATTACCTTATTTGTAACCTCATCTGTGAATTTTCCTTTCCGTCTTGCATCTAATGTTGTTAATCACGCTTTAAAATATGAAAAGAGATCTTTGCATGTGATTCTTGGAGAGAAAGAACCTTATTTATTTGGGTTTTCAATTTTTATATGCGTTTGACTAGTTTTGATAAGTCTACGATTAATGGCTAGAGGTTGGTAAATTGGGACTTATTTAGGACATTTATGTAAGATTTCCTTTAAAAAATGGTGCAACTATAACCTTTGGGAAAATTATTCTTTAAATTTGGTCTAATGTTTGCTCATATATTGGTCAACCATACAGACAAAATATGCAATAACTTACAAATTTTATATCGTGCTCTAACGTTTATCATAAGATTTTCAGTTTGCTCAAAAGAAATCTTTAGACTATGGTCTAAAAATATTCATAAATTGCAAGAGAAATAAAAAGAGAGTCATTTACTATATTGTAACACTCTTCAAATCTATAAAGTTTCAAGACACGCTAAATATAAAATTTAATTTTTTTTATCTTGCCTTGAGTGCATAAAAATTATACTTCTATTATGGATTTAAACCCTTGTGATTGACTTTTGAGTTACTTCTCTACTTATAAATAGTTGGTTATATAATTAGAGGAGTATTAATAATTTTAATATTATTAATTATTAAAATCGGGCATCATTAATTATTAGTTAAGTCAAAAAAAAAAACAATAAAAGAGGGGGGGGGGGGGGC
>MCJB01052422.1:0-25677 GCA_002018475.1 Nicotiana obtusifolia | reverse complement strand
TATAGAGAGAGAGAGAGAGAGAGAGAGAGAGGATGCTTATGTATAGTACTATCTGTAAAGTGAATAATAATTCTGAGAAAGCCATAGCAGATATGATTATCGCTGGGTTTACTGGCCAATTAAAAGGCTGGTGGGATAATTATCTGACTAATAGTCAAAGAGCAGATATTTTAGGAGCTGTTAAAATGGAGAATGGACAGAATGTGCAAAATATAGTCTATTCTTTAGTTCTTAATATTATAGAACATTTTTCAGGCAGATGGTCAGATAATAGTGAGACCATTAGAACTATGCTTCAGAACCTAAGATGTCATACACTTACTGAATTCAGGTGGTATAAGGATGTGTTCCTTTCAAGAGTCATGGAATTACCAGAGTGTAATAGCACTCACTGGAAGTCTAAATTTATAGATGGGCTTCCCACTTTATTCGCTGAAAGAGTTAGGAAGGCTGTTAGAGGTACTGCTATGAGCATAGACTATAATAGTTATACTTATGGTAAGCTGATTAGTGTATGCACCCAGGAAGGTTTAGCTCTTTGTAATGAGATTAAGCTAAACTAAGAATTAAGAAACACCATCTAAATGAGAGACAACAATTAGGAGAGTTCTGTGAGCAATTTGCTATAGATATCCCCAAAATTAAGAAACTTCATAGAAAAAAGAAAGACCAAAAAGAGTCTTATAGATACAAAAGAAAAAAGAAAATGAACCCTGAAAAGAGAAGGGAGAAGACCTAAAAGAGAATGTCTAGTTAGAAGAAGAGAAAGGATTTTATCAAATCCATTAAACCCAATGCCTGTTATAAGTGTGGTAAAGTAGGGCATTATGCCAAAGACTGTAAGGTTAAGGATAAGATTAAGAACCTTGGCCTAGACGATAATATTAAGGATTCATAAGATCCTATTAAATTCATCTCCAGAATGCAGTGACACAGAATCTTCAACCGATGAAGATTTGAAGGTGTTACAGAATGAAGAATACTATTCTTCTTTAGAAATGGAATGTGAACCTTGCGAGCAAGGCCAGTGTTGTGACAACAACACAGAAGATGAATTTTATAATATTTATTCGCAGCTTAAGGATTTAGATATTAATGTCCTTTCCAATGACAGTTTAATAGAACTGCTAAGAGTGATTAAGGATCCTGAGTTGAGATCCCAGATCATTGATAAGATGAATCCTATCAAGCAGGATAGTCTTAAGAGTTCCAAACTAGAGGAACTTCCCCCCCAAGAAGGGCCTTATACTATGGCTGATATAAAGAGGATTTTAAGAGAAAAATCCCAAGCCATAGATAGACCTACTACGGTCCAAGATTTGAAAAAAGAGATTAATAATCTCAAGAGTGAAGTCTCGAATCTAAAGGCTTCTAATATAGCAATAGATAAGAGGATTATTAAATTAGAAAATTCTCAGATTAATTTAGAATTTAGTACTGATATTACTGAATTAGGAATTGGTCCCAGTACTTCTTATACGGAGAAAAAAGATGATTTTCTAGGAACTGTGAAATTTCCTGACAATGAATTTTTGCAAAAATTACAGTTTTTTACTACGCAAATTTTTTTAATAAAAGTAACTCTTTTAATTGATTATAATTTCAAAAAAGAGTTTGTTACATTATTTGATAGTGGTGCTGATTTAAATTGTATAAAAAAAGGAATAATAGCTTCTAGATATTTTCATAAAACTACTCATAGATTAAACAATGCTAGTGGTCAGCATATGAGTATTACTTATAAATTACCCAAAGCTTTTATTTGTAAAGATAATATTTGCATCCCTGAATTTTTTTTGTTTTAATAAAAGATATTCACCAGGATATTATATTAGGTGTACCATTTTTTCATAAAATTATGCCTTTTACTAATTGAGATGCTAATAGTTTTACAGGTACTTACAAAAGTAAGCCTATTACTTTTGAGTTTATAACTCAACCAATTCAAAGATTTTTAAATAAAATTATTTCTACTAATATTACTGCAAAAAATAAGCAGATTGATTTTCTCAAAATGAAATTTGCAGTCTTACTATTGAGCAAGATTACAGGCTCCTAAATTAATAGAAAAAATTGATTCAATAAAGAATCAATTTTCTTTACAGATATGTGGAGACCATCCAAATCAATTTTGGAGTAGGAAACATCATATAGTAAGTCTTCCTTATGAAGAAGGCTTTTCAGAGGATAATATCCTAACTAAAGCCAGGCCTTGCCAAATGAATTCCGAATATTTAGAATTATGTAAAAAAGAAATTGATTCTCTAATAGAGAAAGGTTTAATAAAACCTTCAAAGTCCAAATGGTCTTGCACTGCTTTCTATGTTAATAAACATGCAGAACAGGAATGTGGTGTTCCTAGACTGGTTATAAACTATAAGCCCCTTAATAAGGCGCTAAAATGGATCCGATATCCCATTCCTAATAAAAAGGTTTTATTAGATAGACTCCATGATGCGATTATATTCTCAAAGTTTGATTTAAAATCAGGCTATTGGCATATTCAAATATCTGAATCAGATAGATATAAAACTTCTTTTAATGTTCCAATGGGACAATATGAGTGGAATGTTATGCCGTTTGGATTGAAAAATGCCCCTTCTAAATTCCAGAAGATTATGGATGATATTTTTATCTCTTATACTAATTTTATAATTGTTTATATAGATGATATTTTAGTATTTTCAAAAAATATTGAAAGTCATTTCAGACACTTAGAAATATTTAGGAAAATTATGATACAAAATGGTTTGGTTATTTCTAAACCAAAAATGAATCTTTTTCAAACTAATATTAGATTTTTAGGTCATAATATTGAAAAGGGGAAAATAATCCCTATTAATCGTAGTATTGAATTTGCTTCAAAATTTTCTTATGTTATAACTGACAAAACTCAATTGCAAAGATTTTTGGGTAGTCTTATTTATATCTCTCCTTTTATAAAGGATTTAGCCAAGGATACTCTATTCTTTATGATAGACTGAAGAAAAATCCAAAGCCTTGGACTGATAATCATACCGAGGTGTTAAGCTTATTAAGAAAAAGGTTAATAACCTTCCATGTTTGACCCTTGCTAATCCAAATTGGGATAAAGTGGTTGAAATCGATGCCTCTGATATAGGCTTTGGAGGAATTCTGAAACAGATATGTCCTACTGATAAACAGGAATATCTTATGCAATTTTATTCTGGGAAATGGAATAATTCTCAGAAAAACTATACAACTGTAGCTAAAGAAATTTTAGCTATAGTCAAGTGTGTTTTAAAGTTTCAAACTGATCTTTATAATCAAAAGTTTTTAATAAAAACTAATTGTCATGCTGCTAGATTTATTTTTAATGAAGATTTTAAACATGATGTTTCTAAACAGATGTTTGCAAGATGGCATGCTTTATTGGCTCCTTTTGATTTCGAAATTATATACAAAAAGGGTAGTGATAATAATCTTCCTGATTTTCTTACTAGAGAATATCTGAATTCATAATTCTTATGTTTTATTTTTCAGATGAGACCTCAATATACACCCCCTCGAGGTAGGGGAAGAGGCAGTGGAAGAGGTCGAGGTAATATCCTCGCCCAAATTGGTAACCAGAAACTGATATCTGCTAATATTGCAGAAAGCTCAAGCTCAGGGGTTAATACTGACCACCCCATGTACAAGGAGTTCATGGAATTTATAAAGTCCAAACAAAATTCGAGTAATAACCCACCTTCATATTCTACAGCCTTAATGGAAGAAGGTCATGAAGGGAATGAAGCTTATAGTCAGAATTCCAAAAAGGAGTTAATAATTCTTTTGGAACAATCCGACCTCAAATGGAAGGATAATCGCTGGCAAATAATGTCCAGATATCTTGACACGGCATCATATGCCCCTACAACTTATAAATATAGAATGAATTATGAGTTGATTTTACTGTCAACAGGGACAGCTGAATTTCAGCATTTTTATCCATCGACAACCAAGAAAGTTTATAACTTTTATAAAATTATATTCAAGCGTATCATTCCTGCTGATGAATGGGGAATTAGTACCTTGAAAGAAAAGGACTATATCCATCCGGAACAGAAAATTTCTGTCAAGTTCAATTATTGGGATTATATCCAAAGTTTTTATAAAACTTTTTATTATGAAAATCCTAATAGGAAACATTCTTAGTTCATAAAGATTTGTGCTAATATTTTCAAACAGAGCTTACCAAATTGGTTCTGTGAATGGTGGACTTTATATGGGCCCTCAATAGACATTTTACCAGAAAATTATAAAAATTTATATACTCAGTGGGTAGAATTATCGCCCAAATTAATAAGTTTACAGAAGGATAATATATTCTTCGAAGGAATGGCTCCTATATACTTCTTCATAGAATTCTCTATCCCATGGATTATGAAATGGGATGTTGAAATCGGTTATACTGATAAAGGATTCCCTTGTCTCAATAGAACTTTTTATACAAAGTTCTGGAGTAAAATGCTTCTGATAAATAAAGAAACATGGCAACTTCATAGCCAAGAAACTCTGAATAATATTGACAGAGCTCTCAAGGATTATAGTTCACAAAGAAACAGTAATAATAATGCTGAAGGAGAAATCAGCCCTTTCACTCACATTAGCAGAACATTGCAAATGAAAAAGAGAGCAGTATCAAAAGAAGAACTTAAAGCTTCGTATCTGGCAGAAGTCAGAAAGGATTTTGCAAAGAATTTTGATACCGAAATGCCAGATGATATATCAATGGCATCAATAAGCAAAACCACTAATGAAGACATTTGCTTGGAAGGAGAATCTCAAGAAGAAAATACCAAGCAAGTTAATATTGAAGAATTAGAAGAATTTTTACAAAAAATGAAGGAAACTGCAGAAGAATCTTCCTCGGAAAAAAAGGACAAAGGCAAGCAAATTACAAAGAAATAATTGAAGGCCCCACTTAAGAATTATTGGGGTAATAGAACAAATCAGCTTTTATAAAGTAGAAGATCCCACCATGATATAGTGTCGGGAATCAGATCTACTTTTATAAAGTAGATTGTCATTTTTACTTTTTCTTCTTATCTTGTCGGCCATTTTATTGTTTTCTTTATGACTTTTGTTCAGTCGATCCATTATATAAGGATCTCTTAGGACTTAGTTTAGATAGGCTTTTTCTCCCCGATAGTTCTTACTCTCTCTACTCTCAGTTGTAAAAATCCCTCTATAGATCAGTTAGCTTATTAATAAAAAATAACCACTTAGTTATATCTTCAGCAGTCTTAGGTATTTTTATTTTTCTCTATTTTAATTTTAATCTCTTGTATACAGATTTAGCCTAAATGATAGGCTAAACGTTGGTGTTAAACTTAGGATTCTTGAACTATTCTCGAAGCATGCATTAGTTTTAATTTGATTACTGTATCTATTTCGATGTTGCTTAGGTTAAAGGTTTAAACCTAGGCAATTCTGAGTTAGAAAGTAAGCTCTGGTTATGGCAGCATAACCGGTGGCCTCCGCAAGACCCAATTTTAAGCCAAGGAAGGGCGTTATTAAAGGGTTAGCAGGCGAGGTCGTGGTTTAGAGTTTACTGGCTAACTTAGAACTTTGACAGGGTTGATTCCTTAGTAATCCTTCCTGTAGCTACGTCGAAGCGATCCTGTAGTCACGTTGGTGTATATATATATATAAAAGCTATATAAGCTATATAGCTTATATAATATATAAGCTATATATTATATAAGGCAATATATAATTATATATACATACTATGTATATTTATATAGATATACATAAGCAATTTATATTAGTATATACATATATAGTTTACAAGAAATTTTCATAGATAAAAAAAAATTAAAAAGAAATAGCCCGGAACGAAAAAGGCCGTTTAGGCCCGCAGGCCCCGCCCATTTAGCCCGGGACCATCTGGGCTTAGGACCGCAGTGGGCCGGTTCCACTCATTTGGCCCGTTAGGCCCGGGACCGTTTGACCCGGGACTTCCTCATCCCGGCCCGCCTAAGTCCAGGTCTCTTTGGCCCGGCCCGTTTGGCCCATTTAGGCCCGGGCCCGGACCACAATACAGCCTTAGGGATAACCCCGTTTGTTTGATACACTTTGATCGTCAGAGTGCAGAGGCATCTGCAGAAGTTATTACAGGTATAATTCTAGTCTGCTCACATAATGCTTATGCCATAATTGATCTAGGTTCAACATTTTTGTACGTGACTCTATACTTTGCAATTAACCTCGAGCTAGAACCTGAACAACTTAGTGAGCCATTCTTAGTATCTACTTTAATTGGCGAGACAGTGAAAGTAACAAGAGTCTATAGAGGTTGTATAGTTTCAGTCTAAGGTCACAACACCAAGGCCGATCTCAGAGAGTTAGAAATGGTGGATTTCGATGTGATCATGGGTATGGATTGGTTGTCTTCCAGCTATGCCATGTTAGATTGTCGTGTCAAGATAGTCAGGTTCTAATTTCCAAATGAAGAAGTCTTAGAGTGGAAGGGTAGTTCAGCATCGCTTGTAGGTAAGTTTATTTCTTACCTTAAGGCACAACGAATGATTAGTACGGGGTGTCTCGCTTATTTCGCTCACATCATTAATCCAGAATCAAAACCACCAGCTCTTTAGTCTGTGCCAATTGTTTGAGAATTATTAGAAGTTTTCCCAGATGACCTTCCCGGACTTCCTCTTGAAAGAATCATAGACTTTGGCATCGATCTCATGCCAGGTACTCAGCCCATATTTATACCTCCTTACGATGACTCTAGCAGAACTTAATGAGTTGAGAGAACAGTTGAAATACCTTCTTGACAAGGGCTTCATCAGGCCGAGTGTTTCACCGTGGGGTTCCCCGGTCCTATTTATCAAGACGAAAGATGGGTATCTCAGAATGTGGGTTGACTATCGGCAGTTGAATAAAGTTATCATTAAGAACAAGTACTCACTGCCAAGAATTAATGATTTATTTTATCACCTTCAGGGTGCAAAGTACGTTTAAAAAATAGACTTAAGATCGAGGTACCATCAGTAGAGAATCAAAGAAGAGGATATATCTAAAACAGTCTTTAGAACTCGCTACATGCACTATGAATTTCTGGTAATGTCCTTCGGGTTGAATAATGCTCCAGCTGCATTCATGGACCTCATGAACAGAGTTTTCAAGCCATTCCTTGATACCTTTATTGTCGTGTTTATGGACGATATTATGGTATACTCTAAAGGCAAGGAAGAACATGTAGAGCACCTCAAGATAGCCCTGCAAACCTTGAAGGAGAATGAGCTTTATGCCAAGTTTTCAAAATGTGAGTTCTGGTTGCAGTCAGTGGCATTCTTAGGCCACGTGGTATATAGTGAAGGCATAAAAGTAGACCCTCAGAAGATAGAAGGAGTCAAGAACTGGCCAAGGCCGATAAAGCCAACTGAAATCAGGAGTTTCTTGGGATTAACTAGCTACTATATAAGGTTTGTAGAGGGATTTTCCTCACTTATAGCTCTATTAACTAAGTTGACCTAGAAAGCAGTTAAGTTCCAGTGGTCAGACGCTTGTGAGCAGAGTTTTCAAGAGTTAAAGAAGAGGTTGACCACTGCACCTATGTTAACCTTGCCGACAGGTTAGGGAAGGTTCACAGTGTATTGTGATGCCTCTAAAGTTGGTCTTGGTTGTGTTCTCATGCAAGATGTAAAAGTTATTGCTTATACTTCCAGGCAGTTAAAGAATCAGGAGAAGAACTACCCCACACACGACTTGGAGCTTGCAACAGTGGTGTTTGCATTAAAGATATGGCGACACTACCTTTATGGCGAGCATTCTGAAGTGTTTACAGATCACAAAAGCCTCCAGTACATTTTCAAGTAGAAAGAATATAATTTGAGACAAAGAAGGTGGCTCGAACTATTGAAGGATTATGACATCAATATCCTTTATCACCCGGGCAAAGCTAATGTGGTAGCAGATGCACTTAGTAGGAAGTCAATGGGAGTCTTGGCCCATCTTGCAGTACAAAGGCGATCTTTGGTTCGAGAAATTCAAAAACTAGCAAATGATGGAATTAGATTAGTTGTGACCGAAGAAGGAGGTTTAACTGCTTATGCCTTAGCGCAATCCTCTCTTGTTGAGCATGTTAAAGTTAAGCAGATGAAGATCCGCACTTAATGAAGTTAAAATAAGGAGTCAGAAATAAAGAAATTACTGCTTTCACTCTTGGAAGTGATGGAGTTTGAAGTTGGATGATCGGTTATGTGTGCCTGATGTAGATGGTCTTAGGAAGGCCATAATGGAAGAAGCTCACAGCTCGAGTTACTCTATCCACCCAGGTTCTACCAAAATGTATCTGGACTTGAAAGAGTTGTATTGGAGGAAAGGCATGAAGAAGCAAGTAGCAGATCATATGGCCAAATATTTGAATTGCCAGCAAGTCAAAGCCGAGCATCAGATGCCTGGTGGCCTAGCTCAGGATATAGAGATACCACAGTAAAAATGGGAGATGATCACATACCGTAATCATGATCAATTTGGGTTATTGTAGACCGACTCACAAAGTCCGCACATTTCCCACCAATAAAGACGACAGATTCTGCAGAGTAGTATGTAATTGAACATCAAAGAAATAGCGTGATTGCATGGTACTCCAGTTTCAATCATATCTGACAGAGGCCCTTAGTTCACGACTCATTTTTGGCAAGCATTTCAGAAAAGATTAGGTAGCAAGGTCAACTTGAGCACCATCCATCCACAGACTGATGGTGAGGCAAAAAGGACCATTCAGACTCTCGAAGATATGTTTCGAACATGTGTTATAGATTTGGAGGTAATTGGAATGATCACTTGCTACTTATAGAATTTGCTTACAATAACAGCTATCAGGCTAGCATTGGTATGGCTCCTTATGAACCATTGTTTGGGCGAAGATGTAGGCCTCCCGTGGGTTTTTTTGAACCAGCAGAAGTGTTGTTGATTAGTCTAGAGTTTGTTTGTAAGGACTTAGAGAAATTCCAGCTAATCAGAGAAAGACTGAAAGCGACTCAGAGTCGTCAAAAGTCTTATTCTGACAAGAGGCATTGTGACTTAGAGTTCATGGTTGGTGATAAGGTGTTTTTGAAAGTTTCACCAATGAAAGGAGTTATGAGGTTCGGTAAGAAAGGGAAACTTAGTCCAAGGTTTATTGGGCGTAATGAGATTATAGAAAAGAAGGGAAAAGTGGCTTATGAACTAGCATTGCCCGTTGAATTGTCCTCTGTTCATCCTATATTTCATGTGTCTATGCTTAGAAAGTACATTCATGATGAGTCACATATAATACCTTCCGATGCCATATAAATTAAAGAAGGCTTGACTTATGAAGAGGCACCTATAAAAATTCTCGATAGGCAAGTAAGAAAGTTGAGAGCAAAAGATATAGCATCGATAAAGGTTTTGTGGAGTAATCATGATTCAAAAGAGGCTACACGGGAGGTCGAGGAAGATATGAGGAAGAAGTATGCTTATTTATTTGAGGAACAAGGTATGTGAACCTAGATTTGGCTTGGCACATATATTTCATTTATTAAATACAAGTTAGCAAGTGTTTATGTCCTTGCTAGATTATACTTAGTTGTTGAAGTAATTTAGTTTCTGTCAGAGTATATTTAGTTATTAAATAATTCAGTACCATGCCAGAGTACATTTAATTTATTAAAGTGATTTACTTTTGCTGAAGTGTTGTGCTTTAGATTTTGGTTGGTTATTGTGGTACCTCCTTGCCGAAGTGTGAGAAATTAATTTATGAGCTTTGTATGGTGCCTATGAATGGTCGGTTATGGTATATTTGGTTGATGTTGGTGTAGTTGTTGTATTGGTGACATGGATTGTTTTTTGGATAGTCCAATTTACAGGGGAGACTCTACCGAAATTTTTGAAAATTTAGGGAGTTAGCCGAAATTTGAGTCACTTGGAAAGTGAGTACTGCGAAGAAAACTTAAGAAGTTCAAGGACTTAAGGAATGATTGTTAGCTTAAGAATAAGGCCATAGAAACATTCGAGGACGATTGTTTTTAAGGAGGGAAGATTGTAACACTCCTCAAATCTTTAAAAGTTTCAACTCACGCTAAATATAAAAATTGATTTTTTAAATCTTGCCTTGAGTACATAAAAATTATACTTCTATTACATATTTGAGTGATTGAATTTTGAGTTACTTCTCTACTTATAAATAATTGTATATACAATTAGGGGAATATTAATAATTTTAATATTATTAATAATTAAAAGTGAATATCATTAATTATTAGATAAGTAAAAAAAATAAAAAAAAAAACAAAAAACAAAAAGGGGTGTAGGACAAGCCTAAAAGCCCATAAAGGGCTCTTGGAAGGCAAAAGGATTAAAAATCCTTATACGAAACCAGAACAAGCGTTCAGTTCATTCTCACGAAACAGAGAACCACGACACAGGGACTGCTTACTCGCGCAGGCAAAGAAAAGTTCTAGGTTTCTCTACAAATCACTAATTCTTGAATTCACGTATATAAAATTTCCTATTCTCAATTATCCTATAGTATAAGAATTGGATATTTAATTCCCTTCTTTCTCTGTATCAATAGTAAGTTTAATGTTTAGGTGTGAAACTTTGAAATTAATTAAAATATACTGGTTGTTGTAGAATCGATTGTGACGGGTATAAATCAAACCGGAGCCTACGTATTGGCTCGAGGAGTTTTGAGGTGAGTGGATAAAATCCTTTACTAAGATGGTTCTACTTACAAAAATATGCCCACAAAGTGTTTGATAAAATATTTTAAAGAGTCAACATGTGCTTAATTGGAACGGGTGAATACATGTTGACAAAGTACATTCTAGTTAAAGCTTACATATTTTACTTGAGATATATAATCGTCTATTTTCCATATTTTTATGCTTTATTACATGATCTTACATGTTAAAATTTCAAGAGTTAGATAGAACTTTTAAAATTACTTTCAGTAATTTTATTTCATGCTTATGCTATGCATACACTCCAGAATATTATTATGAATACTAATAGATCACTTTTAAAAAAGCTTTAAACTTGAAAAGTCATAAGAAGGAGTTTTAGAAAGATAAGATTTTTGGGAGTATCCTCTATTCTGAGAAGGGGTCATCGTCTAGCCGAGGGTCCTGACCAAGGCATTGACTTCCTAAAACTACTTGTGCCAAAGTAGGGAGCGCACGAGCCGAGGGTCTCGTTGCCGAGAATTTGCCTAGCCATGCTAAGGTATGATACATAAGCGCTGAGAACTATGAATTAAGTGGCACCTCGTGGATTGGGCCTATTCGATCAGTTTGGGATCGAACCCGTGCCGATCACAAGGTGACTAAGACAAAAATGAGGCAGGATAGTTGGAACTCCCGAAGCATAAAGTGAAGTATTTTTTTTAGATAAGAAAGAAAAAGAAAAGAATTTCTTTTAGTATTCATAAACATTTGTTATGCAATTATTTTTAGAATTGTTGGTAGAAGATTTATGTTTTTCGTGCATTTAGAATATTTGCTTGTAATGTATATTTTATTAAATTTTCGTCCCCAATATTTGAGACTCACTGAGTACAATGGATGGTACTGAGGTTCTCTTTTGGGAACATGCGTTAATCTGCCGTATAATGTAGGAATCGATTTTGCAGGAGAGTAGGCTACGGTTTAGGACTTCCCTCACTTCCAGTGCTATTGGTGAGCTCCGCTTTTGTTCGTGGAGTACTCCTTTGATATGTCATTATTTAGTTATTTCTTTGTTTACTTGGAGAACTGGCCAGGAAATCTCATGTCCTGAGCAATGCGTCAATTTATCAATAGAGGCTTCATAGATGTATAGGTCGAAATCTATCCTTAGAATATTTAAACCAAGATAGTATTAGGGGAAGAGTTCCCAAGTCGTCATTTGTCGAAATGGCCCGAGAAGTCGCGGTCTGTGATTGAAGAGTCACCAAAGGACGAAGTCGAAGAGTCAACAAAAGGACAAAGCCGAAGAGTCAACAAGGGTCGGGGCCGAGGTCGAGTGCCTTAGACGGAGCAGTAACGGCTAGTTTCAAGACATGATTTGATAGAGAATATTCTAGTGGATATTCTCCGTGCTTGTACAATTTGGGTTTGTTAAGAGTATGTTCCCTATAAATAGAAAAAGATTCTATGAAAGGGGACATATGATATTTATTTGTAAAACAAACACAATTTGACTGAAGAAAGGAATGAGATCTCTTTACTAGTAAACATATATCACCTTTTTACTGAGATTCTTGTCTATGGTTTTCCACCAATGAGAATAACTCAGAGATTCAAGCGATTGTCTATCATTCATCATTGTCAAAAAGAACATCCTTTCTTGGGTGACTCATTCATCCTATTTACTTAAATGCCATTTATTGCCATTCATTATCATTGAATCATACGTTATTACTTCTGATTTTTGGAACATTTACTACGTGCCATCATACTGTTCGACCATCTTTACATAGCATTTATTGCCTCTTTATGAACTCCATCTCGGGATATTATTGTTAGGTTAGATTAACCCTCATATACATAAATTTAATTATTTGAACCAAGATCTATATTTTTTCGCCAAACAATTTGGCGTCGTATGTGGGGATTTCTTAACTAAAATTTTAGTTTCCTCTAGATCTACAACTAACATAGGTCACTAACGTCAAAAAATCCAAGATCTCCTTTCTTTGTGTATACAAAATCCTACATGGCAGGTAACCAAGGAGAAAGGACAAGAATAACAAGTGACGTCCCAACCAACCTCATGAATGTCATTAACGAAAGCTAAAAACCGTAGGCGAAGACGCGATGCCCAGTGCGTCCCCTAGGAGAGAGAGGTCACCGCCCCCACATTGCAGCATAACTAAACCCATTGGTCAAGGGGCCTCCACATTTGCAGAAGAAGGAACACCCTAGCTGTGAAAAAACTCCTCGAGGCATGGCTAACCGACATGCTAACAAGCGTCCTTAACAAACCCGCTCCAGGCACGACTGCAAAAACCGCAAGGACTTGCACGATACAAAAAAAAGACGACCAGTGCAACCGACCTCTCCCCCCAACGACAGGTTTAACTCATAATGTTATTGATAGTGCAGGTGACAACGCCCTCGCTGCCATTCTAAAAAGGATGGAAGAAATGGAGAATGAAAACAAGGGACTTCGAGACCAGATGAAAGTGCACCAAGAGCGAGTTGACAAGATATCCAGCGCTCCTAGCCTCTTATCGAAGTGGGATGCCGGTAGGTTCATAAAGCGATCGTACAACGATGACGTAGCCCCGCATGCCATAGCAAAGACCTTCAAAATGCCGCCCTACCTCAGGATATATGACGGAACGACTGATCTTGAAGATCACGTGACTCACTACGTCACTATCGTGAAAGGAAACGACCTCGCCAAGGAACAAGTATCCTCCATTTTGTTGAAAACGTTTGGCAAAACCCTCACAGGAGGCCATGCCGGAGCCAAGAAGGCCGAGGCGAGAGAAAACAATATATTAGCTATTAGGCAGGCCTCGGGAGAGGGGCTAAGGGACTTCCTTGCCCGATTCAATTGAGTAAGGATGACTCTGATAAAAGTATCTGAAGGGAAGCCGGTCACAGCCTTTCAAAACGAGCTGAGTAGAGATGGTTCAAGAGCAACTAGAAAACTATTGAGCCGATTAATGAAGTACCCCCTAACCACTTGGGATGAAATCCACAATGCTTACTATGCTGAGGTCCGAGCAGACGAGGACGATCTCAACGGGCCAACTCACCGACTAACCTCGGTATAAGCTGAATCCAGAAAAGAAGGAAGAGACAACACCGGAAGAGATCATCCAATTCTGCGACCTAACAAGGAATGACACCAACCATATGTCAGGACGGTAGCTACGCCCTCCCGTTACGAAGAAGGCCCATCCCGGCCAAGGACAGGAACTCATCAGAGTGAAAGAGGTGTGCCTCATTTATTATCTGCTCACAAATTTTGTGTGTCACCTACAGAGATAGTCTACGCTATGGAGAAACTCGAAATGAAAGTAAAGTGGCCGCCGAAAATGAGATCAGACCCGAATACCAGGAAATCCAACGCGCTCTGTGAGTTCAACCAGGAACGAGGGCACAAAACTGAAGATTGTATTGCCCTCAGGCAAGAAGTCATAAACATGTTGAGGCAAGGACACCTCAAAGAGCTGCTAAGCGATAGGGGGAGACTAATTTCGCTAGAGGATGCGAACACTAAGGACCGCCAAAACTGCCATCACCAGATCGTACCATCAACATGATCATCGGCGGCGGTGATGATGCCTCTATCAATAACGTGAAGTTCACCACCACCCACAAACTTAAGCGGTCTATCATCCCCGAACGGACGACGAACTCGAAGAAAATGTCATCTTCAACAAGTCAGATGCAGACAGTTTGACTTTTCCTCATAACGGTGCCCTCGCTATTTCTTTACGTATTTTAGATACCAATGTTAAATGTATTATGGTAGATGACGGGAGTGGCGCATGCATTATCCATCCTCATACTCGCGTGAATGAGACTCGAAGATAAGATAGTGTCGTACTGCATCACGCTAACTGGTTTTAGTAGTGCAGTTGAACGGACATCCGGGGAAATTACACTCCCTATCTTGGCCGGAGGCGTAACTCTAGAGACAACATTCCACATCATGGACCAGGCCACGGCGTAAAACGCTATAATAGGACGACCATAGATACATCCTATGAAAGTCGTCCCCTCCATCCTGTACCAAGTGATTAAATTCCCAACACCATGGGGGATATTCAGTATACATAGAGAACAAAGTATATCCCAGGAATGCTATTGCATTGCCTTAGACAACACGGCCACCCAATAGAGAAAATACAGAGAAAAAGAAGCATAGCAATCAACATGGTCGAGGTCGGAGCAAGACGAGACCAGGGACGTCATCAAGGATCCCGACGCGGTCGAAGCTGCAAAATCGACCATAGAAAACCTCGATCTCGTTCAATTGGACCTCAACGACCATAGCAAGAAGTCATATATCAGTTGCAAACTTCAGGAACTAGGTAAATTCCGTCAATTTTTAACAGCTAATGCGGATTTGTTATCTTTTAGCCATGCAGATATGTCGGGAATCCCAAAGGAAATCGCTACGCACAAATTAAACGTCGACCCATTTCACCCCCTAGTGAGACAGGTCAGGCGTAAATTCAACCCCGCGGTGGAAAAACTGTTAGAAAATGGCTCCACTAGGGAGTCAAAATACCCCAAGTGGATCGCCAACGTAGTGATGGTCAAAAAGAAAAATGGGAAATGGCAGATGTGCGTGGACATCACAAATTTGAACAAAGAGTATCCGAAGGATTCGTTCCCGTTACCTCATATCGACCAACTCATCGACGCACTATTAAGTTTCTTTGACGCTTATTCGGGCTACAACCAGTTCCTTATAAAGGAGGAAGATCAGGAAAAGACCATGTTCTTCACCATACCAAGGAACGTACTATTAGAGGGTCATGCAGTTTGGACTAAAGAACGCAGGGGCCACTTACCAAAGATTGGTAACAAGGTTGTTCAAAGACTAGCTCGGCAAAACCATGGAGGTACATAGACGACATGCTGGTAAAGTCCGAAAGGGAAGAAGATCACATCGATCATTTGAAAGAAACTTTCAACACACTTAGACGATACAGAATGAAGTTGAACTTGGAAAAATGCGCGTTCGGCGTAGCCTCGGGAAAGTTTTTGGGGTTTTTGGTATCACAGCGAGGGATCGAGGTCAAACTAAACCAACTTAAAGTCATCGAGGGGATACCAGAACTCTTAACCACCAAAAAACAAGTCCAAAGGCTGACTGGTCACATCGCCGCCCTATCAAGTGTCATCTCGCGGTCGTCGGATAGATGCTATGAATTTTTTGACGTACTCAAAAAGGACAACAATCTCAAATGGACTTTCGAGTGCGTGCACGCTCTGCGAGAACTAAAGGCATACCTATCATCACCGCCTCTACTTTCAAAACCCGAGCTGGGGGAGCAACTCCTTATCTACCTGGCCGTATCTGAGGTAGTCGTAGGCGCAGTCTTGATTCGAGAAAAAAAGGTACGCAATTTCTCATCTATTACATTTGAAAAACATTCGTCGACGCCGAGACAAGGTACCCACACCTCGAAAAATTAGCTATGTCCTTGGTCGTAGCTTCACGGAAGCTTAGACCCTATTTCCAATGCCACCCCATCTCGGTCGTTACGACTTTTCCCCTTAGAAGCATTTTGCATAAACCCGAGATATAGGGGAGGCTGGCCAAATGGGCCAAAGAGCTCATTGAGCACGATATCATATACCAGCCACGAACAGCGATAATGTCAGAACCCAAAATCCAACTAGCCGTGATGGCACCTAACCTCACCCGCTAGGTAAGCCAAATAACAACAATCCAACTCAATTAATATTTAACTGACTCTAATACACTCCCCAAGGATTGGTAGTACAAATCATGAGCTTCTAAGATTCAGAATTTACAAAGCTGGTGTGAAATAAAAATATGTTATCTGTTTGAAATATACATGAATAGATTTAAAAATAATTCTAAAGCTACCTAGAACAAGAGGCAGCTGTGACTGGATCGCAGCTACATCTTCAATGCTAGCTCCCGCCATGTATAGCAACATCAACATCCAAAATCTGCACACAAGGTGCAGAAGTGAAGTACGAGTACAATCGACCCCATGTACTCAATAAGTAACAAATCTAACCTTAGGTTGAAAGTAGTGACGAGCTGGAACAAGAGTCAGAGTCCACTCCAATAACCAACAACAATTCATAACAGTATAATAAAGATAGTACAAGAAATAACCCAGCTGGTTCACAATTACAAAAAACAGACGTGTTTTTCAAGTATAACAGTAAATCCCATATCTTTCACCGAAAACCTCAAAATGTGAGTAAGTTTGTAAAACCATGATTTTATTTCCAAAAACCTTTCAAAAATAAATAAGATGTTCTTTTTTAGATAGCATGAGCGAAATTCATCTCAATGCCTACATGTCAATATACATATGAAATCATGAATGTCACCGAAACTGGGTAGCAAGAGGAAATGCATCTCTATGCCTATATCTCAAGTACGCATGTCAATACGCATGTCAATTGCAATGCATCTCAATGATGAACTCATGTAATCACATTCTTAGAATACTAAATCATTCAGTACTGTATATGACCAATCCAACCCAGGAAAGATCCATCCCCAAATATATATCACTGATAGTCAGTCACTCAGTACTGTGTAAGGCCAATCCAGCCCAGGGAAGATCCATCCCTAAATATAGATAATTAGGCAAGGTCCATGCTAGCGAAAATCCATCCAAAAAATATATAATCAACTGCGTTCACTGTGTGGGGTGCAAGACTACGGAGGGGCTCCTTCAGCCCAAGTGCTATAATCTCACACGGACAACTCACGTGTCATAGTACCAATATCTGGATCCGCACGGACAACTCACGTGCTATTGTATCAATATATGGATAATAAACAATAGGGGCGCTCCCGAGGTGTCGCCACGTTGTCTCAAAAAGTAAATACACAGCAGGGGAGCTTCCGAGGTACTGCCTCGTAGTCCCAAAAGTAAATATGCAACAGGGAAGCTCCCGAGGTACCGCCTCGAAGTCCCAAAAGTAAAAATAGAACAGGGGAGCTCCCGAGGTACCGCCTCATAGTCCCAAAAGTAAATATGCAACAAGGGAGCTCCCGAGGTACCGCCTCGTAGTCCCAAAAGTAAATACACCACTCATAACCTATGGAACAACGAATTTACAACAAGGAATCCTACAGTTAAAGACTGAATACAAAATCAAGGAAATAAGTAATTCAACTAAGCATGTTGCACAAATTGCAAGTAAGAGATAAAACACATAGACATGCGACATTAGGCTAAACATGATGACTACACAATTCCATGGAATCAATTACGTCACAGTTTCTATGGTGCACGCCCACACGCCACGTCACCTAGCATGTGTGTCACCCCCAAACAAATCATATAACACGTATTTTCGGAGTTTATACCTTCAGCTTCAAGTTTAGAAATGTTACTTACCTCAAACTGTGCAATTTTTTGTTCCAATAAGCCTTTGCCTCAAGAATTGGCCTCTGAATGCCTCGAATCTAGTCACAATTAATTCGATATAGTCAACACTAATTATAGAAATCAATTCCATATGAAAATATTAAATTTTCCAATAAAAATTCGAAATTCAACTCCAAAAAAAATCAACAGTGGGACCCACGTATCGGAACTCGACAAAATTTACAAAATTCGAACTCCCATTCAACCACGAGTCCAACCATACCAAAATTACTCAAATTCGACCACAACTCGGCCTTCAAATCCTCAATTAAAGTCTATGAAATTTTCTACTATTTTCAACCCAAAACAATAATTTGTTGATGAAATAACAATAGATTCATGTAATTTAACCAAAACTGAGTTGAAATCACTTACCCCAATCCATATGGTGAAAATTACCTCAAAAATCGCTTCAATCTTTGCTCCATAGCTCCACATGTGTTAATATGGCCGAAACCACCGTTTTAAGAATCTGTCCAGGCAAGTTGCGTTTGACACTTGCAACTTGCCTCTGCCCCAGAAAAATAACAATCTTTCCTAACACGAAAATAGACATAACTCTCTCATACGATGTCCAAATTCGACGATTCTTTTTGCTATGACTTTGTAATTTCAATATGGATCTAATGTTTCAATCAAAACTAAATTTGGAGCTCATGTGATTAATGTGGTACTATTTATGCTTGAAGAAACGACGTCAAAACATTCTAGAAATATCCAAATTAAATTTCGGGCGTACGCCCAAGTCCAAAATCACCATCCGGACCTAACAGAATTATTCAAACTCCGATCCAAGGTCTAGTACTAAGAAAATAAAATTTGGTCAATTCTTTCAACTTATGGTTTCCAACATAGGATTAATTCTTCCGAACATGTTCCAAAACACCTGAAAACAAAACCGGCGATTCATACACGTCATAATACATCATATGAAGCTATTCAAGACTTCAAATAGTTGAAAGGGGCGTAAATGCTCAAAACGACCGATCAGGTCGGTACATTCTCCTCCACTTAAACATATGTTCATCCTCGAATGTGCCAAGAGTTATTCCTAAGCCTTCAAATTACTATGCCATCTTACCATGCACGTACCCGGGGATGATCCCACGCTACCTTATTCCATATAGTCCTGACAACACAACATAATTGAAGGTCATTACTTTAACATTAGTCTGTAAAAACTTAGAACCCAATTTCCAACATCCAGAATTTCTCACAAGACCCGAATCTCACCTCTACACGCGGTATAAGTCCGAACAAGCTGTATCAAACCATAACCATAATCCCAGATATAATCACATAACATACTACACAACTTGCATATTCGCAGCACCATTTCCGATCACAGTAACTACTCAAATCCAACCCGATACTAGTATTAAACCCCATATCAAACAAAACCCCGTTCCAAAACCTTCGTACACTGCCGATAATGAAAGAAACACACTAAAACTCAAAACGACTCATCAGATCAATTAGTCATGGAGCTTTCTCGCCCAAACCAGAACTAAAATCACTTTCTAAGTCGACTTTCGATATTATCCTACCAAATATACTGTAATCACATCTGACAGTACCCATTCTAGGTCCAATGACCTTATTTTTTATCAACATAACTATTCCATAGACATGCCACACCAATATAAATCAAGCCACAAACTGCGTAATCTGTGTTCACAAAAATTGGAAAATGTCTCAAAGAAGAGAACCTTTTGCAAGTTCAACAAGCACCACCACAACCGCAATGCTATGAGCTCATCCTACATAGTACAACCAAGACACACAAATCAAATAACGGTAACCAGCTCTCCTAGAGCTCACATTAACAACAACGGCACAACATGGTCACAGGCCTCCAATCTAAGCATATCCTACAGGAGCAATCAAATAAGTACATATGTATATGATAATTGAAATAAGACTCTTATGCTCCTGAACTAGTATAAATAACACGCCATAAAGTAGGCATGTGCAAAGTGTGCTATCACAACTCAAGTTGGCAAGTTAACAAAGAAATAGTAGTTACCAAGTTAATTCAGGGAATTAGCCTCTTTGTAACCTCAAGTATATCCTAGATAGTTCTCTATAAAGATACGAATACGAGAAACGTTATAACTTTATGCTTAACAGTCAACTCTAGGCATAACATAGCCTAAGCATTCTTCCAAGTATGAACACTTGCCTCGACGCCCGCACATGGGTTCAAACCCAATACATATGCGCACTCATAGCGCGTAGCTATCGCAAATAATTAATGCAACTAGTGCCTCCACTAAGTTTAAATACAATACTCACCTCAAACAGGTTGCAACCCTGAAACAATATCCTTATAAGAACTCCCAGTCTCCAAATTCATAAAATACATGAATCACTGTAACTGATCCCAACTCCAGCACTCGAATGACTAACACATATTTCATGCACAATTATCCCATGATCAATACTTCTATAATTCTCCCATGCCATATAGAAAAAATCTGAATATCAGCAGTCGATCAACCAGGCGAATACCGCAATACCAACGAAACATCCGTAAGTAAAAACACATTGTGCCCTTTTGAATGTACACTCTTCTTAGCTAATACCACTAGTGCCAATATCTGAAATCATCTATGCTCCATAAACTCATGACCTTCCTTTTGAAACTGAATCGTATACTTGCACATGCAAATCCCAATCTCACTCCACGCACCGCCTCTATTAGGCCATCCTATGAAAACATGAGAACCCTATTAACACTCTGAGTCACAAGAAAAATACATACCCGGTTAGTTAGAAACCTTCCATTTTCTCCCATACAGGAGGAAATCATAATACACAATATGTTCCTCGCGCGGTAGGACATATCCATGTCAAACTGTGATAGAAACCATCGAGAACTCTTCGAAACCCATTTGCACATAACCAAGCTATCAGAACTGAATTCCATTAACTCAGCCAACCCACACAGGTTGCCAAATCCGAGAGTATTGCCACAAAACACCCGTCAAACCTCACCACATAATAAGTGCCCAAAAGAACCGAGCATACCATTACCATATATGTCTAGCCTAATATCTAGTTATCCTATTTTCTTTGAGTTTCTTTTGAATTACCCTCTAGTTGACACTTCTCCTTATCAGAACACTACGATCCTTCATAATAACAACTCGATCATCCTATGATTTTTAAATACTCATAAAGTGCTATATAACTCGTATTCAGAAATTTCCTTACTCGAGCCATCCTCAATCTCAACATCCATAAGTCCTAACGGGTCCACAATTATGCCTCAAACCCAACACTAGTATTTAACACATCACCATGAAATCAAATCTTCAATAGCAGGTTCCTCCACTTGGCTCAAAGCCGTAGAATAAAACATCTGACAATTCACAATACCCATACCGTATTACTGCCATGATACTGCAATCAGTTCAACGAAAATTCTTCTTAAGCTCATGCAACACTAACCATAAATTACCTCAATCATCCGCTAAGCTTTCATTTATTCTCTGGACAGTCAAGTCAACTTTCTCACCCAGGTTCAAATGCAAATCTCAACACATACACTCTACTGGTAGAAAACAAACTCTTTGCTCAATATTATAAGGATCACACATCCGTAAATTACCCCGCGGGTGATAACCTGCCTACTTGGCCTCAAACTGGCATCTTTCGATACCCTTTTACAACCACAACTATTACATAATACTTAACATTCCTGAGTCCAAACTCATTGACAAGACACGATAATTTAATTTGTCCTACAATTTAACAACGTGAAAGATCCTTCAATACACTCACAACTCGAGACTATACGTCAAATCAAGACAGAAATCAAGTGCCCAATAGCAAGCTCTTGAGTCACAAGTAAACTTTATTCATCACATTCAACCCATCTGAACACATCCCGCAGTCACATCATACTTATCATATAGCCATTCAACCACTCATCGAGCCATAAATACCGCTCATAGGGACACTACCGACATATGAGTCCAAATGTACAAGTTCATACAACTAAAGCAACCGAGCCTAAGCTGCGGTCCTAAACTGGCCTCAAGTCCTCCAGACTAGACCATCATCAGCACACAGCTCACATCTCATCCATAGAATTCACAAGCCGGCGATGCATGACTGATATCGAGCGCTCACATGTGCATACGAATGCGTGAGAAATTCAATAAGTTACGCTTTAAGCTGAATCAATGTCGCACGAAAAGGAAGGAAAGATGGAAATTTTATCCTAAATACCCTGTAGCCTCTCGAAGATAGGTATGGACATCATCATACCGATCTGCAAAACTCTACTAGACACTTGCTCATGACTTGTAGAACCTATGAACTAGAGCTCTGATACCAACTTGTCACGCCCAAAATCCAACTAGCCGTGATGGAACCTAACCTCACCCGCTAGGTAAGCCAAATAACAACAATCCAATTCAATTAATATTTAAACTCTAATACACTCCCCAAGGACTGATAGTAAAAATCATGAGCTTCTTAGATTTTGGTTTGGTTTTGTTGAGGCCAAACCTTTCCCCATGACGCTGGTGGTGTTCATCATATTCTCCATTTGGATCTTCTAAACAGTCTTGATAGTCGCAATCAAGATCCCAAGAGCAGTGTCTCGTAAAGGGGCATTTGAACCACCAAGTATTCTTTCTATTTTTGTCAAAACTTTGACACCAGTCATGCTCTTCCATGATGCTTTGTATATTCCAAAAGAGCTCTCTATCAGGTTCAGGGTATGTATCTGTTGTATCTTTGGGTTGGGTAATTTGGCAAGAAAAGATGGTTTTATTGGGTTTTTTGAGGTGGGAATGGTCAAAGCTTATGCAAACGATTTTGTCATTTTTTTTGGTAAAAGTTGGTTCACCAGATTGTAGGGATTCCTCCGGTTCTCTTAACTTTTTCATAATTTGTGATCTAGGAATCAGGAAGAATTTTGACAAGTTCATCTCTTGAAATTTGTCTGGGTATTTGGGTGCACATGGTGTTTCCTTTGGTAGCATCAATATTTAAGAGTAAAGCATTTTATCCTCCGGGAAGGCAAAGATCCATGGCATGATTTTGGACTCGCCACGCCATTTGATGATGAGGAGTGGCTTGGATGGAATCTTTGGCTTGAGGGGCTCCTTGGATTTGGACTTGGATTTTTAGTGCTTCGGTTAAGTATGGATCATAAAGGGACATGTTGAAATTTGGAAAGGTTGTGATGAAGACTGTCCCAGCATTCCAGGTCACTTCTGCAGTACCCAAATTTGCATGTTGGTACTCCAAGTATCTTGTATCTAGAAGAGAAAGTCGAGCTACAACAGGTTGACCTTTTCTTCCGTGATATGTTAAAGCGATTCGGATAGCACCAAAATGGATATGGGTAAACCCATGATCTCTCCATTGTCCGGGAAAATCATCTGGGATTTGAAGTGTGATAAATTGTTCCTCTCGAGTGGCAAGAATAGGATGCTGGTCAAGTTTTGAGGCAGCAACATATTCCTTAACTCCTTTTGGTCTGTGTTGGACAAGGGAACGAATTTGGGTCCAGGGTGCAAATGATTTTTTGGCGAAAGATGAGTAAGGGTTTATGAGAGGTAGTTCAGTGGAAGATACTTTTTGTTCATCGTGTAGGATATCTACTTCATAGAGGTAATCATATTTTTTGGACAGGGTTTTATATAGAGTAGGAGACATATTCATTTTTGCTAAGGAAGAGGATGATGGAAATGACTCAGACATATTTAGTAAACTGTTCCTCCCTCCGAAAAGATGGGCTGGCTCTGATACCACAGTATAGAAGAACAAAGCAAGAGACTCAAGGAAAGCAAGCTAAATCATAGACACGAAAGTTTTCCTACAAAAGGGGGCTGGCTTCAACAACCCATGAGGGACGGCTAGCCAAGCTACACGAACAGTTAATTTGTTTATAGTCGCAAAAGTTTTCCTACAAAAGGAGCTGGCTTCAACAACCCATTCAGGGACGGCTTGCCAAGCTACACAACTCAGAAAACTTTTGTACTATAACCAACGTTAGCTGTTCATAACTCATAAAACTTTCGTACTACAATAAGCTAACTTTCAAAGAGTATTCTTACTTTATTTTCATACATGGACCGGCCTTTCCATCCATTCGAAAGAAAGAACAAGAGGGAAATTTAGAAAGAACTCATATGTAATATATCACAAGAGATTTATAAAGGTTACCAGATAATTCTAAGCTTTTTTTCAGGATGATCCTACAACTACTACAAGGCCTCCTTTATATAGGACTAGGAGGTTATTAGAAGACAAACATTCTAGATAAAGCAAAGCTATCTTACATGGCAAACTTATGTACAAGCGGGTCCCTCCCGGCATGTGAAGGACTTTAGGCAAAACCACTAAAAACACCTGAAAGCATGTGAACGGGGTGAAATATACATGGTGTAGCATGTGAAAGTATGAGGGAGCATGTGACGCCATGTGAAGTACTGTGTTGCATGTGAAGAAGCATATGGAGGCATGTGGAAGCATGTAAAAATAAGGTGAAGTGGGGCCTGGATAGCATGGAAAGATGTAGAAATTTGTCTTGGCATGGACAGGATATTTTTTTGAGGGTTTTTGGGTAGGTAATGGAGGACTATGGTGAGATTAGCAGGGATTAAGACAATTATCCTTTATCGATCATAGAATTGTCTTCCAGGCATCTTTTCGAAGATCTTGTGAAGTAACGCCTGGAACTTGACGGTTCTTCACTGTTATGTTCCTTTCCCTTTGGACTGAGAGATGTAATCCGCAACTTTAATCTGGAAATGTCATTAGTGATCTTTTCTCGGATGACTTCATATGGTGTTTGATATTCTTTTGCTGCTTTCCGAACTCTTTCCCAGTGAGGATGGGTATTGGTATAATTCCATCTTGCCCATTCTTTTGGCCATATCTCTTTGGGGATGCACTTATTTTGCTAAAAATGGATTCTTTGTGCCTCGCTATACTCTTCCTCCATTGATAATATTGACACGGGAAATTTCCACCAGAATGATGCCTCTGCTTGTGCCTGGAATTTTCCATTAATGATCTTTACTGGCCTATGAAACATGAATATTTTTGCTGCGTAGGAATCACTGAAACATTTCATCCAATATCTTCTAGGCTTGAACCATAGTAAAAATACTCTAAGGGCTGGTGCAATGATATCAAAATCCTTGAAGACGTTGCATTTGAATTCATGAAAATATAATACTGATGGCATAGGTACCAGAAAAATCATAGTAGTTCTTGTGGAAAATCCTTGGCTTGAGCTATGAATATATGGCAGAACGGATATTCTAGATTGACACCATAAGGCTTGAGAATGGATCATCCATATTGCCGGAAAACTTGGAGCTCATAATAAGTTCTTCTCTCCATAATAATTGACGGATCAAAGGGATCCATGAGGTTGAACAATTCCGTTGGATGATCTGTTGGCTTTAATAAACTTGTTCCCGGTTTATTTGAAAACATAAAGATGTGGCTACTTGGCTTCAGTTTTACTGGGGAAAATCCTTTTGAGAATTCTTCCGGTCACGATAGAAAATCTGCGAGAATATTATCCTTTCCTTTCAGATGCCTGACTTGAAACTTGTATGGAGAGAACCATT
>MCJB01052421.1:0-23596 GCA_002018475.1 Nicotiana obtusifolia | reverse complement strand
GGACGAAGAAGAAGAACAAGAAGAACAATGGAATGAGTTCTGAAGTAATTCCCACTGCTACACGAATGAAATCCAGTCAACAAAATTGCAAAATCAGGTGGTCTTGTTTTTTTCTTTCTTGAGCAAAAATCAGTCAAGAAGAACAAGAATAAGAAGAAGAATCTATAGATGTAGAAGACAAAGAAGAAGAAACGAGTAGCAAAATAAGAAGAAGAAGAAAGAAGAAGCAGCAACAAGAAGAAGAAACGAAGCAAAAAAACAGAGGCAAATATGGTGGAAACGGCGCAGGAGCGGGTAATATTTGACGTGCTTTTCCCCCAGTAGGGTTTATGTGGGTTGGGTCAAAGTGTTAAAAATAAAACTTGAGTTTAAAATAGCTACACCAAAAGCTCTGGGCTAAAGTGTTAAAAAGATAACTTTGGGGTGAGTCAAACCTCCCTAATCACTAATCCAAAGTTTATCACCCCTACTCAATTAAAAAAACTAGAGTTACTCCAACTCAATTTTAAAACCCATTTGTCACCTATAATTAAAAGCCCCAAGAGTTTACACTATGTACTATTATCTTTTACACTAAACTATAATTTAATTGTGTAGAACCAATTTATGAATAAATGGCTGTGTTATTAATAGTAGGTCTACTTAACTTGATAATGTATAAAAATAGACTCTTAAAAAAAGAAGTGCACAATGTACCCCCAAATACTAGTGAGAAGCAAAGACTTTCTAGGAATTTCTTCGGCTCTTCATGCCATCCATGTGAGGGTTCTCCGATTTTTAAATCTATTTAAAACTTCGGACTTTTCTTCCTTTTATAAAATTTTATGACATTTTGAAGTTTGTCTTTGACATCACTGTCACAGGAATGGGTATTTACTAACCAACTATATATATATATATATATGTATATATATATATATATATATATATAGTTATGCGTCTTTTGTTTTGATGATTTGACAAACTTCATAAGAGAACTAGGTAAGGAACCTAATACAATTAGTTCCCTTGCATTCAGAGTAACTAGTTAGATGTCTGGTTCAATTCTCAATGAAATCAGATAAGGGAACATCAGAGGAAACAAATATGGATCAGTTCCCCTGGTCGTCGTGCAATCAACTCTACAGCTGTAAAAGCTGCTGCACTGTACCGCCTGTCAGGTTGCTGCACTGTACCGTCTAGCAGCAATACAATAGCACAGTTGTAGCTTGCTAAGGCCAAACTAAAGGACACTTTATTGCATCATCCTAGATGACTTCACACACACATATTATCAACACGAGGCAAGGGATTTCATCTCTCCAATACTTGCAAATCAAAAGACAATATTCTCTCAAGTGCTAACCACCACCTCTCTCAAGAACAAAGCTGCTGCAACCTCAAGGACCAGATCTAAAGATTGAAGATATCTTAAGTCCTTAGGTTTGTTGAGTCTTTGTTATTTTATTCTTCATTTGTAATCCCACACTACTTTTAAGAAGTGTCTTTGTAGGACAGATTTAAACCATTGTTTAGTTTAGTTTCTTGACTAGAGTTAGTCAAGGTTTGTTGCTTTGTGATAAAGTCATTGCAAAGAGCTTACAATATAGTTATTGAAAGGGGTGAGGGATTAAGAGTTTAATTCCTAGATTGACTAGAGTTAGTCAATGTTTGTTGCTTTGTAATAGAGTTATTACAAAGGGCTTACATTAGAGTTATTGGAGTAAGGGATTAAGAATTTAATTCCTAGATTGCAATAGGTTGTAATATGAAGTTTGCTCGATTTAGTGGAGTTGAAATCCTTCTAGGGTATGTCGTGGTTTTTAATCCCTTGAGCAAGGAGTTTTCCACGTAATTTACTGCCGATTTACCGTCGGAACAGATAGAGAAGCTAGTTTCCTATACTTTTTGGTTTTATAGTCTGTTGCTTACTGTGGGAACTGATAGAGAACCTGGTTCTCTATACGGTTTGGTGGACTCTAGTTTCTATCAATTGGTATCAGAGCAGGTTCTTTCTAAAAGGTTATCACCTAGAAAGAATATACATGGCTGCTCCACCAAACTTCGAGGAAGGACAATCAATGCACAGACAACAAAGATTCAACGACCAATACTATAGTTGGTGGAAAACAAGAATGCATGAAGAGTTGTGGGATGTAATCTGTGATGGACCTATTCTTCCCATGAAAACTATTGGTAAGGGAATAGTTACAGTCCCAAAAACAAGAAAAGAGTACAACGATGCTGATAGAAAGTCTATTAAGAAGAATTTCATGGCAAAAAAGATTCTTGTTGTGGCATCGGACCGGATGAATACAACCGCATCTCAACTTGTCAGTCTGCTGAGGAGATCTCGGAAGCTCTTCAAACTGTCCACGAGGGAACTACTCAGGTTATGCAGTCCAAAATTGATATGCTTAGTACTGAGTATGAGCTTTTCAAGATGAAGGAGGATGAGTCTATTCAAGATATGCACACACGTTTCACCTCCATTATCAATGAGCTTCGCTCCCTTGGAGAAGTCATCCCAAGAAACAATTGGTCCGAAAAATACTCAGTATTTTACCAGGTTCCTGGGAAAATAAAGTGAATGCTATCACTGAAGCCAAGGATCTGCAGAAGCTGACCATTGATGAATTCATTGGAAATCTCAAAACGTATGAGATGAAGAGAAAGAAAGATCTTGAAAGAAGAGAGACCAAGGCTGCCAACAAAGACTTAAGTAGTGATGAATCTGACATGGAGTATCTCACTCAAAGATTCCAAAAGATGATTCGAAAAAATGGTGGGATTCCAAAGAAAGGAAGTTCCAGCAGGAATTTCAAAGAAAATGATTGCTGCCATAAGTGTGAAAAGTCTGGACACTTCATTATAGACTGTCCTATTCATAAGCAGGATCATTACAAAACCAACACTCATAAAGCGGCTAAGAGGAACCAGGTCACTGACAGAAAGTTCAAAAGAAGAGATGCTGCTAACAACATGGTGAAGCAAGCTCTGGCTGCCTACAGAGATTCCTCCAGTGAATCTGAAGGTGAAGATGACCAAGGAGATACATCTATGATCGTTACTGATAATAGATCTTCGGAATATGAGTTAATCTTTGCACACATGGTCAAATCTGATGATGATGAGGAGAAGGAGGAAGATGAGGTAAGTTTTCTTGATGTTCAAAGAAATTTGAAATTTACTCTAAGAAAAAATTGATGTCATTAGAAAACGTGCTGATTGATGCCTATCATAGCCTCATTAATGAGAAAAATGCTTTAATAGAAGAAATTGGTGATATAGAACAAGAGAGGGATGATATGATAATTTCTATTGTAGACTTGAAGGAACAGGTGAAAGAAGTAACTAGAGAAAATAAATTGTTGAAAAACCAAACAAAAAAATGGATGGATAACACTAAGGATAAAGAAGTGGCTAGTGAGGCTCAACTTGAGCTTGAGAGTGAGCTTAAAAAAGTTAAAAGAAGTCTTGTTGCTGAGCTTGAAAAGAATAGACAACTTCAAGAGGATTTGAAAAAGGTTAAAAATGATCTTGATAAGTCACTTAAATGTACTTAGTCCTCTGATGTAATAACGTCTATGTACAAGAGTAATGGTGGAAACATGCAAGGAATCGGGTTCCGAAAGGCTAAAACCTCCTATAATCCCCATAGCAAGTATGTAACTGTGGCTGATAATTGGATGTGTACTCGCTGTGGTCAAACTGGTCATTACCGGGACTCTTGTAAAGTTAAAGTTTAGTCTCCACAGAAAAACAACAATATTTTTGTTGAAAAGAAGCATACTGTTGAGGAACCTGGTCCTCTAAGAGGAAAATATATGTTGCCTGCATGGGCGAAAAGAAGTTTGATCCGTCCGTTTTATCATTACAAGGGACCCAAGCTGGGTTGAATTCTTAAGTCTAATCAGTGATTTCGTGTGCATGTTGGAGTGAGAGGAAGCAGTCAAAAAATGGTACATGGATAATGACCGGAAGAATGGATGATCTTCTCTCACTCTAGGCCTTCCAAGGTAGGAGTGTGTCCTTTTGAAACGGCAAGAAGGGCTATATTCTTGGTGTTGGCAAAATTGGCAAAACACTCTCCTAGGCAATTGAAAATGTATGAACCATGTGAGTGGCTTGAAATATAGCTTGTTGAGTGTGTCTCAAATCTGTGATAAGAGAAAATGAAGTGAAGTTCTTGTCAAAATCTTGCACTGTCACCAATCTCAAAATTGGTGAAGTGGTGTTGATATCCAAAAGGTTCAAGAACATTTATGTTGTAGACCTTGATTCACTGAATGGTGGTGATATAACATGCCTAAGTGTCATTGATAATGATGCTGAGTTATGGTGTAGACGCTTGGGGCATGCGAGTTTTTATTTGCTGAACAAGTTGGTTATAGAGGACCTGGTTCATAGGCTAAAGCAGTCAACACCGCTTGCTACTTGATTAACAAATGCATGATCAGGTCCCTTCTCGAGAAGTCTCTCTGTGAATTGCTCAATGGGAGAAAACCCAAGCTGACTTACCTGAGAGCATTTGGATGCAAAATATTTTGTTCTCAACAATGGTGGCAAATGATCACATAACAAAGAAGATGAAGATGGATAATTTACAAATGCTCCTGGTGAAGCTATAGATATTGCAAATGGAAAGACTGATTTGATGTGTCAAGTCAAGCAGAGGGATGAAGAAGATGCAGCAGAATCTCCAAAAGACACAGAGGAACCTGGTCCCTCTATCACCTCGACTGAAGCTGAACATAGGATTTTTGATGTTGCATCAGGTATGATGCAGAACAAAGAAGTGGAAGTCATAATTCTGTTGATGTCAATGATGCTTCAAATATGGAGGAACCTGGTCCTTCAAATTCTGAAGTTTAAGTACTTCAAGGAGCTGTTGAAAAGATTTGAGATGGAGGATGCTAAGACCATTGATACACCTATTGCCACTACTACTCGTTTAGACATGGACGAACCTAGTTCTCCTGTCAATGAAACTATGTATATGGGTATCATTGGATTTCTTCTGTACTTGACTATTAGCAAACCTAATATTGTTTTTAGTATTGGGTTGTGTTTTGGGTTCCAATCAAGCCCAAAAGAATCTCACTTGAAGGCTGCCAAAAGAATTTTGAGGTATCCTAAGGAGGCGTAGGACCTGGTCCTCTTTTATCCTTCAGGAGATAATTTTGACTTGGTTGGATATGTTGATGCTGATCATGTTGGATAGGTGGTGGATCGAAAGAGAACATCTGGAGTGGCACATTTTCTGGGGCCATGTTTGATCTCATAGGGTACAAAGAAACAAAACCTTGTGGCTCTTTTTACTATTGAGCTGAACATGTGGATGTTGCCTTTTGTTGTTCTCAAATGCTGTAGATCAAGCAACAACTAGAAGATTTGGGTGTGTTTACAGATTGTATACCATTGTTGTGTGATAATACAAGTTCTCTAAACATTGCAAAGAACCGGGTACAACGCAAGGAGACAAAGCACATTGATGCGCGATATTACTTTTTGAGGAACAATGTTGAAAAAGGGCTTATTTGTATGAAGGTTTGCAAGATGAAGGATCGGGTTGCAAATATCTTTACCAAAGAACTGAGTAGAGAACACTCTGAAAGAGGTCGTCTAGAGTTGGGGTTGATCAAGCTCAATTAAGGACCTGGTCCCTTGATGATTGGCTATGTAAAGAAGGAAAGGTACAATGACAAAAGTGTTTTTATGGTGGAATCTAACTCAATTCTATTATCGTTACAGGTATACACATATAGTAGTTTCAAGAGAAAACAAGTATGAGTGACATTGCACTTCTAGGAGTTTTTGCTCAAATTTTCAAAAACCGTCAATGAACCTAGTTCCTGTGAGTCAGATTAGTAGTCTCTTCAATACTTATATGCCTTTTTAAACTACTGAAGTGTCATGTCATTAATTTATTCCCCCCTCTCTCTTAATTTTTAAAGTCCAAAATGTTAAACCTTTCTAAACTGACCCGTTGCCCAAAAAAAATGATTTCTTTCTCTCACACCCAACCAAAATCGATTCTTTTCTTCAAAACCAAATCAACCTTATCTCAAAAAGAATAATTCTCTCCAAATATGCAGAAGTGAACCCAACTCTGTCACCTTCCAAAATCCTAACTCCATCTGAATCGAAATCCAAGAAGTCTTTGGTAGAGTCTGATGGGACTTTAACTGAAAAGGAATGAGGTAGATCTAATATTCTAGAGAGTGAGGCTGAAATTGTTGTTGCGTTTGTAGAAGTCTTGAAGGATGGAGGAATTGTTGAATATGCTGGAAAAACGGGAATTGAATGAGGGACTTGGTCCCTCCAAATCCTTCTTAGGATGTTAATTTTGACGATGATCTTTTTCTCTTGAGTGTTGTGCTTAAACAAACCTCCGATTTAGTAAAAAGGATCGATGAAAAGTAGGCTGATTGATGATGAAGTGGTGTGGCCTGCTGATGTGGTGATTGTGGAAGAGAGAAAGAAGTGGAAAAAATCTTTACTTGTGAGAAAGAATTCAAAAAAAACAAATGGAGAAAAGAAAGTTGGCTGAGAAAGATACAGCAAATGATAAGGGTGAACAGATAGAGAAGAAGAGGGAGATATGGCCGCTCAAGGAAAGAAAGGGTAGTGTGATGAGGAACCTAGTTCCTTACACAAGCAAAATGTTAAGTTATCGGGTTTGGAGAGGTAGAAGACTATGAAGTCTCAAAAGTGCTGTTAGGTAGAGTGTTGAGTCTGATATTGCTGAAAAATGGAGGAACTTCTTGACATTGTTGAGTTCCAAATATAGAATCACCTCTTTGTTCCTCCAAGTCCCAATGTTTATGAAGAAGAAGTAAAAACTTCTATATTGTATATGTGATACTCTGATGCTATATGTGCATGGGACTGGGTTTGTTCTTAATGAGGAGAAGCTTGGAGAGATTCTTGGTCATCTGATTGATGGTTCAGACTGCTCAGATAGGTAGAGAACCATGTTCCCGTGGACCCTTGACAGAATAAAATGCTAAGTTGAAGGGTGAGAATGAAAGATAGATGAAACAGGTGGAGGACCTGAGAGAGCAGATGATCATTGATCAAAGGATTGTGAATGAACAAATGGACAAGCTCATCAAGGCCTTAACCCCTTTACTTTTCTTCTTGCCCAGTGATCCATATCTTTCATTCCTTCCAAATTTCCTTGAATTCCTATCTTCTTTTGATCCCTAGTTTGATGACATTGGTACTTTAGTTGTTTAAATTGTCATATTTTGTATTGTTGAAACTATTGTGCTTTTTATTATAATTACTCTACTATGGGCAATCACTCTATTTTGTGCAATGACATTCACTTGTTGTTCTTGTTATTGTTTATGCTGTATTTCCCAAGTGGCATGAGTTAATGTTGCTGAACTTCTTTTTGGTTATGCTTCTTCTGTTATTCTTTTCTATGATGCCAAAAGGGGGAAGTTACATAGGTGTCAACAGGGGGGAAGAACATAATCGAATTGATATGTTGTGTTGTGCGTGGAAGATAGTTGTTGTACATGAAAGATAGCTCTGCTTTGCAGCGGTAACGTTGCTGATAACATGTTGATTATATGTCTGATCCGCAAGGGAATATGTGAGGAATCTGGCTCTCAAGGGGAACATCAATTTTGGGCTTGTCATCATTAAAAATGGGGAAATTGCTCTAAGTTACGATGTTTCATGTTTTGATGATTTGTCAAACGTTCTCAACGAACCAAGTACGGACCAGATATGATTAGTACATGTAAGAAATTCGATTCTCAGAGGGAATATCAATTCTGGGTTTGTCATCATTAAAAAGGGACAAATTGATTAGTTATACTATTTTGTATTTTGATGATTTGCCAAACAGTCTCGAGGAACCGGTTGTGATCAGTTCCTTTGTTCTGGTTCTCAGGGGGAATATGGCTGATTCGTAGGGGGACCAATATGGAGATCTGGTTCTCAGGGGGAATATCAATTCTAAGTTTGTCATCATCATAAAGAGGAAAATTGATTAGTTATGCGTCTTTTATTTTGATGATTTGACAAACTTCATGAGAGAACCAGATAAAGAACCTAATACAATTAGTTCCCTTGCATTCAAAGTAACTAGTCAGATATCTGGTTCAATTCTCAATGAAATCAGATAAGGGAACATCAGAGGGAACAAATATGGATCAGTTCCCCTGGTCGTCATACAGTCAACTCTACAGCTGTAAAAGCTGCTGCATTGTACTGTGTGGCAGTAGTACAACAACACATCTGTAGCTTGCTAAGGACAAACTAAAGGACACTTTATTATATCATCCTTGATGACATCTTACACACATATTATCAACATGAGGCAAGGGATTTAATCTCTCTATGCTAGCCACCACCTCTCTCAAGAACAAAGCTGCTACAACCTCAAGGACCAGATCCAAAGATTGAAGATATCTTAAGTCCTTAGGTTTGTTGAATCTTTGTTATTTTGTTCTTAATTTGTAATCCTACACTACTTTCAAGAAGTGTCTTTGTAGGACAGATTTAAACCACTGTTTGGTTGTTTCTTGACTAGTGTTAGTCAAGGTTTGTTACTTTGTGATAGAGTTATTGCAAAGAGCTTACAATAGAGTTATTGTAAGGGGTGAGAGATTAAGAGTTTAATTCCTAGATTGACTAGAGTTAATCAATGTTTGTTGCTTTGTAATAGAGTTATTACAAATGGCTTACAATAGAGTTATTGTATGGAGTGAGGGATTAAGAGTTTAATTCCTAGATTGCAATAAGGTTGTAATATGAAGTTTGCTCGGTTTAGTGGATTTGAAATCCTACTAGGCTAGGTCGTGGTTTTTAATCCCTTGAGCAAGGCGTTTTTCACGTAAATATCGCGTGTTCCCTATATTGTTTGATTTTACAGTCAGTTGCTTACTGTGGGAACTGATAGCGAACCTGGTTCTCTGTACGGTTTGGTGGACTCTAGTTTCTATCAAAGAGTTATGCCTGAGTAAACTCTTCATTAATTATTTTATACCTTGATATTTCCAGCTTCTTTGATGGCATCCACAAGCTTGAGCTGAAGTAAGATATGATGGCTACGAATGTGGACGCCGGAGATGGCACAGATGACAACATCGACGAGTTTAACGGCGTCGACGAGGCTCCGATGATCGTTTAAAGAAGCAGAAACAAGATGAGCTCCTTGCATCTTAAAAGAAATAAGCATTTCAACTTTCTCAATATCAACTCCTATTTGTGGACGACGCAAAATGTAGGTTTCATTACCATTTGCTAAACTAGCTTTCACTAATCTCTTCCCAAGGTACCCTGTTCCTCCTACAATCAACACTTTGCTTTTTTTTCCATCTCAATATATTGATTTCTTCTTTTGTTAATGGATTGTTATATATGAAACTTCATTGCCTATTTATAGAATGGATCTTCTTTATGTTAATTTGGTTTTATTTTCCTTCTGTTGTGGGTTTTTGTCTTGGAGTACAAGGCCTTTTTTTGTTTTAGATTTTACTCCCTTTTTTGGGACATTAAATTGTTATATTTTTCTTCTGAAACTAAGACAGGAAGCTACAAATGCATGCTATTGATACAAGAATTTTTTCTGTTTCTCTATGTCTGATACTCATATTTAATGCCTGATTAATCCGGACCCATAATACCCACTTAAACTCAAGATATCTAATTAAATAAGGATTGATATTCTATCCTTTCCACCATAATGGGTTTGCTATTGGTACAAGTTTAAGCTACTGATATAGCTCCTTGATTTTAACCTTTTCTTCTTTGCTTATTTGCAAGATTTTGTGAAATCGAAGTGATTAGTTAGGTTTCAGTTCTGACGTTTTTATAACTTAGTTTGATGGAAAATATTAAAATGTGTAGAAAACTTAATAAAGTTGAATAAAATGTAAAAAAAGGGCTCAATGATTACTTTTCAAAAAGATTAGAAGTATTTGAAAATAAAATCTATATAGCCTTAACTTGTTGTTATCTTCTTTATTAGTTTTAAACTCATATGAAGAAATATGAGAAGGTAGCGGTTAAGGAGATGACTTTTACTTGGGATATACTATACTATTTGGGAGAAGCAACTTCTCTTTTAAATCAAGAAAGTCGTATTTACTTGATTAATATTGATACTATTTCTTGGGTCACTACTCCATAGGTAATAAATTTTTTTTGTTATTTTCCGTCTTTTGATTATGCACCTACGACTTGCAGACCATGTCATCAAAAAGTTTAAAATGTTTCGCGCTATTACTGGAAATTTAATTTCATTTATTTATATTCGTTTTTAAAATCGCCAATCGATAGCTCACTTACTTTTCTGGTTGATTCTGAACCATGCAGGCTAGATTTAATATGGTTCTTTGTAAAGAGCAAATTTGTACTCGACATATATGAATGCTCCATTAGTCTACAAACATGATTCTCGATAATAAAGTGGATGTTAAGAGGGGCAGAATGGGGTTCATTTGTCCTCTCCGGCAGAAACATATAATTTTATTTTTTTCACACAAAAATTATAAAACTTTCACTAATTTATACAAAAATTATAGTGATTGAAAAACATAATTTTTTGGTAGTATTTTCTTATTTTACGTTTTTATTTCTATTGAAATATTACTTCTTAGACGGAAAAAAAAATGAGATAAGAACATACTACTAAAAAGTTATATTTTCCGGTCACCGTAATTTTTGTGTGAGTTAATAAAATTTTTATAATTTTTATGTGAGAAAATAAAGTTATATGGCTTTGATAAAAAAAAGCTATAATTATATAAGCATTTGTGAAATTTATCCTTGAACCCCTTGATGAATTAATCCTACCTCCGTCACTACATGCGTCTATTCTGATGATTGGTATATGGATAGCATTTGTTCATGAACGGTTAATGTAAATATGAGCCTCATTAGCTTACTAAGACGTTATTCTAGTTCTATGCACTGGTCATGGGCTGTTTTTGGTCAGTATTTTACCTATTGTGATTTGTCGTATATAAGAGAGTACATGGGTCGGGTTGGTTCGGATTTTTTAATTATCAAAATAAATTAATAGTTGAGTTTTAAATTTATAAACCAAATCAAACCAACAAAGTCAGATTTTTGAATCTCGGTTTTTCTCGGGTTTTTCAGGTCTTCGGATTTTTTTCCGGTAAAGTCTTCATAGCATAAAATATGTAACTTGTGCTCCAAATATTTTTTAAGTCCTAATAAAATACAACAATATAATCTATTTTTCAAGAAACTAACACAATAATATGAGATAAGTCATAGCATTATACTAAAATATTCAATAACAAAGAAAAAAATAATAAAATTACATAAAATAAATATTGCTAATTAATAAGCCATAATAAAAATTAACATAATCTAAAAATACTATATAGGTCATGCTAAAATAAGTATAGCTAATAAGTACTAATATTAATTACATAACTAAGCACTAAAGAAAAAGATAAACTAAGTTATGCATTTTTATTATAAACCAATGTAAAACTAAAATAATTATCCAACAACACTATCGTTGTTCCTAGTACTGAATTGAATTTATTTTTGCTAGCATTAGTATTGGTTTGAACTTTGTTTGAGTTACTACATTTATGGGCTTTAAAATTTATTACCATTCAAGAATGTTAAGTCTAAACTTGATACAATACGTTAAAAGATAAAAATTGGAAAAAGTTTAACAAATTTTTTATAAATTATATTACAATAAATATTTATATTTATAAAATATTTTTAAAAATTATATAAACATACTATCGGGTTGGTTTGATTTCGGTTTAACTTTTTATAGTTAAAACCAAACCAAACCAATTGTGTCGGGTTTTATTTTTCAATACCAAACCAAATCAAATTAAATCACATCGAATTTTTTTTTCCGATTTGACTCGAATTATCGGTTTGATGCAATTTGTCGGTTTTCTTTATACACCCTAGTCGTATAGAGACACCCATTTTTCGTGTGATTTAGTCAAGCTTTAACTATTTAATTCTGGATTGATTATCAAATCTGGGAAGAATTATAAAGGTTGGAGATCCGATGAATGATCATGAATGTTGGATGATCACACCCAACAATTATGTCTTATAAAAATTAAAGGACTAAGCGGTCGCTGCAAATATAATCTGGTCTAAGAGTTCGGAGTCAAATACCATAAAAAACTAAGGTTTAACTGCAACTGTTCATTATCACTAAAACAAGCTCGAACAATTCTTAAGTTATAAAGCTTGTGATTCTTGCTATAAACTAATTAACTAATAATTATTAAAAGCAGTAAAATTTATTAATTACGGAGACTAAAGGTTGGAGACAAGATTAAGGAGGACTAGGGTTATGATTTTCCCAATTTTTTGAAATCCTTCCTGCTACATTTTATATAATTTCGCCTAATTATTCTCGACTTATCTTGAGCACTCAGTTTATCGTAATTCTCTCTCGAGCAACTACAGTAATGTACTAGTCGCTCTCGAATTATGCTAGCTCGTACTTTCTCACTACTCGCTATTATCACGTCAAAGATTCGTTATATCTAGTCCCCCTTTTAAATTCGCAGTATTGTTCTCTTATATACCTAGGGAGTAAGGTTGTGCAAAAACTACGTACCTAAGTACACATTCTTTCTCTAGTAATATATAATGATGCACATTCAATTGAGAGCTCTTCAATTAACTAAAATTAGCACCTAGTTGAACAAGTAGGAAAATTCAAAGGCAAAAACTATATTAGAATGTAACGAGAATTCATCCTCCAAAAGGTTCAATCAACCTCTACATTGAAATTTAGCTATTCATGACAACCAATCTAATAATTGAAAGCATTAATCTACAAACAAGGAAAGGACGGAAGAAATACTCTTGTGATCCGGTGCTTGTAATTCTTCTAGCCATCTTTCCTTCTTCAAAACTTATCTCCCCTTAACCAAGTTAAAAGGGTATTTATACACTAGGGTACAATTAGGGTTGGATTAACTAAGTCCAAAACTGAGTGGGAGTCAAAATGCCTCGAAGCAGGGCCCTCGATGTGCGCGCCCTTGCCACCTCGCCTTGGAGCTCGCCTTGCACAGTGAGGGGTGCCAAGTTTGGCGCTATAGACCTCGTGAGGTGCCCTCTAAGGTGCCAACCAGAGCTCGCCTCACTACTAGAAATCCGAAAAAAAACGACCACAAAAAGCGACCAAAGTTGGTCTCTTTTTGTCCAAAAGCGACCAAAAAGCAACCAAACAGGTCTGGTCCATATTCAGCTGGTCCCTTTACCTCATCGACTTAGCGACCAACTTTGGTCTCTAAGGTAAAAGGACCAAACATTTCGGGTAGAACATATAGAGACCAACTTTGGTCGCTAAATTAGTGACCAACATTGGTCTCTACATATAAATTATGGTATTTTTTATTTATTATAATCTGGACAATGGCGACCAACTTTGGTCGCAATATAATTAATATTATGATTCTTATTTTGATAAGCGACCAACCCTGGTCGCTACGTTGAAGAATAAAATTTTTATTTTACGATAAGCGACCAACGTTGGTGTCACGCCCCAAACTAGGGGAGGCACGACTAGCACTCGATACTATATTCGATCGAGTTAGCCACTAAACATACTAGCTAACTAAGCTGAGGGCCTAACAGATCGGGCAGCACAACATCTGAAATACTAAGCCTAGACCATTAAGGTTATGACCTGATAACAATAAGCCATATAAACAAAGGCAGACGAGCCAAAATAATAAAGTACTAGCTGGCCGACGAGGCCGCGATTGGAGATATACATGCCTACACACATATATATACATGCCAAGCCTATGGGCTGGAAACTGAAAGCTACAAAAAGAAACCCAGAATACTGTGTCCACAATAGCCTCTAAGAGTGTCACAAGCACTGTTGAGACAAGGCCCTGACTATACCCAAATTGTATAACAAAAGTAACCATTCTATGAAAGCTCCAGGAAGAGGTGGAGGTTACCAACTCACAGCTGAACCCCGAAATCCAAGCGGAGGGGTCGATCAGAGTCCCTATCTAGACCTGCACGCACAAAACAAAAATGCAGTGTCCCCAGACAACGGGACATCAGTACGAATAAAAATGTACTGGTATGTAAGGTAGGCAGTAGAGTCATACATAGCTGATGTAAAAAAAAGTAATAAAGATACCACCTGACATTGAAACTCTGATAGCCTCCATGTACGATATCCGACTTCATAGTAATCAAATATGCATGGTATGTTCGTGTAATCGTATGTCGTGAATACATATATATTGATGCAAATGCATGACATACCCAACCAAATGCTAGCAATGGCGGTCTCTTCCGGTAGCTAACCGGTATCCTATTGCCAACATGTGGCCATCTGTACAATATATATAATTTTTCGGGCAAATAGGCCCCTTACCTCCGATTATAGCTCGGAGTCCATGCATAATATGCCATGTATGATATGAACTTAGAATGCACATAATAGGCCACAACAAGAACTTAGCCAATCTTGGCTCATAGGTACTCTTATTCTCATGATCTCATAATCGACGTGTCACTTTAGAGATTTTAAAAATACACTTTAACAAGGAAGAAGGACTGATAGCAAATACTAAATGCCTTTATTATTCTTTTTTTAGTCACACAACCCAAAGATGAAGAAGAATTCATATATATAGACATATAGTAAAGAAAGTCGATAAATGACATATATAGATGTCGAATACCCTATTTAACCGAATGAGTGGAATATCAACCTAATAGCATCATGAAAATACTCCAGCTACAATCCCAATGCCTTTCACAGAAGGTCTTTCCAACAATAAAATAGTAAAATATCACATTTGACGTCTTAGGAATTTCCTCAAATTCGTGCTAAAAGGAAGGACGGCGCTTAGCCTTAACATACCTTTCCAATGAACGTCTGAATGCTTGTAGTTCCTTCACAGAAGTTGTCCCTTACGTCCTAAGCTTCACAAAGACTATATATATGCAGCTTATACGCACCTATAAACAGTTCATAATTGAGTTTAAATCGGCAGATTTGCCATGTAACCCTAACTTGACGAAACGTCCGTAGAACTTTGTAAAAACGATCATAAAAGAGTCTCAAGATGATTACCTTGGAAAACTAAGTATAAAACCTGAAGAACCAGCAAGTATATCAAATTCCTATATTCTAAGAATAGCTCCAAACACAGCTAATAGAAGGGGGAAACGATTGCAAAGCGTAGAGATTGCATTTCTAGGCACGGGGGCAAATTTTAACGGTAGACACCGTTAAAGACGCATCTTAATCACTCAAGAACGCCATGAAGCCTTCTCTTAAGCTTTATTACTGTTTTAGAATGAAACTGAAATATTTTTGGGTCTGAGAAGTCGAATTTGCCGACTTATAATACTTGCTTGACCCGATCCGGTTCGCGACCCGGTTTCAGCCTGGATAGTCTGGAGTAAAACGGTCATAACGTTTTACTCCGATGTCGGTTTGATGTGAGGTCCTTTTTGGTTGCAAACTAGACGCGTGGACCTTCGATTCGGTAGGTTGTGGGTCCCATAACTCTTTATATATTGGGAGAAATGGTCTGATACATTTGACCCAAAGTTTAGAAAATTTATTAGAGAAATTTACGATAACTTTCGCCGACCCTTACTTCGCAACTTGCTTGACTCCAAAACTTAACATGGGGTCTCAAAGTCTCCCCCCTTAAGAACATTCATCTGCGAATGGGTCAAGTCAATTCCTTGGTTTCATTTCTTTTCCGCTAATACGTTATTTGCAAGGCTATATTTGTTACATTGCAGAGCATAAATCTAATTCTGAAGATTCCAACTACTAGGCTTCGTATAGCTATCTCGCAATAAGAAATTTAAATGCGACTCACCTTAAGACGTAAATTGGTGGGGGTACTTCTTCCTCATTTCCTCCTCAGCTTCCCAGGTCATTTCGTTGAAGTTGTTATTTCGCCATAACACTTTCACGGAAGCCACTTCTTTAGTTCGAAGCTTTCTTACCTGCCGATCTAAAATAGCTACTGGTACCTCCGCATAAGATAAGTCTTCAGCAATGTGAATATCCTCCATGGGCGTAATACGTGAAGGATCTCCAATGCACTTTCGCAACATAGATACATGAAACACATGATGGATTGCTTCCAATTCTGAAGGCAAATCAAGCTCGTACGCCACCTTACCAATCCTCCGAATAATCTTATACGGTCCAACATACCTAGGGCTGAGCTTCCCCTTCTTTCCAAATCGCATGACGCCCTTCATAGGCGATATTTTCAGGAAAACCCAATCTCCTAGATCAAACTCTAAGTCTCGTCGTCGAACATCTGCATAAGACTTCTGGTGACTTTGTGCTGTACAAAGCCGGTCTCTAATAAGTTTTACCTTTTCCATGTCTTGCTGGACTAAATTAGGACCTAGCAACTCTACTTCTCAACCCTTGAACCAACCGATCGGCGACCTACACTTCCGCCCGTATTGTGCTTCGTAAGGGGCCATCTGAATACTAGCTTGGAAGCTGTTATTATAAGCGAACTCAATAAGAGGTAGATGATCATCCCAACTTCCTTTAAAATCTAGCACGCAGGCACGTAACATATCCTCAACTGTCTGAATAGTACGCTCTGCTTGTCCATCAGTTTGCGGATGAAAAGCGGTGCTAAGATTTACCTGCGTGCCTAGACCCTTTTGAAAAGATTTCCAAAAATATGCTGTAAATTGAGCCCCTCGATCAGAGATAATAGATAATGGTACTCCATGAAGGCGAACAATCTCTCGAATGTAAAGCTTGGGATAATCCTCGACTGAATATGTCGTCATGACTGGCAGGAAATGAGCAGATTTTGTAAGCCTATCAATAATTACCCAAATAGAATCATACCTCCGTGGAGTGCGAGGAAAACCAGTGATGAAGTCCTTATTTATTATGTCCCATTTCCATAATGGAAGTTCAATATACTGAGTTAGCCTCCAGGCCTCTGATGTTCGGCTTTAACTTGCTGGCAATTGGGACATTAGGCTACCATCTCCACGATATCTTTTTTCATCCCATTCCACCAATAGATCTGTCGAAGGTCCCGATACATCTTTGTCGCTCCGGGATGAACTGTATATCTAGAATAATGGGCCTCTGAAAGAATCTTGGCGCGGAGCTCTCCGACTGTCGGTACACATAAGCGGCCCTGGTATCTAAGGACTCCATCTCCAGTTAGCTCAAATAAAGGTTGTCGCTGCTGTGGAATACTTTCCCTCAGTTTTATAAGCTCAGGATCCTCGTGTTGTCGCTCTTTCACTTCAGTAACAAAAGAAGATTCTGTTGTATTCTGAACGAGAATGCGTCCACCCTCTGCGTCTACCAAACGCACCTGCAAATTAGCTAGCTGGCATAGATATTTGGTCATCTTGACCTTTTCAGCTTCAACATGGCTTAGACTGCCCATGGACTCCTGGCTAAGGGCATCAACAACAATATTAGCTTTGCCGGGATGATATAAAATATCAACATCATAGTCCTTTAGTAATTCTAGCCATCTTCTTTGTCGTAGGTTCAGCTCCCTCTGTTTAAATAAATACTAAAGTCTCTGGTGGTCGGTGAAAAAGTCAATATGAACCCCGTATAGATAATGCCGCCAAATCCTAGCGGAGGGGTCGATCAGAGTCCCTATCTAGACCTGCACGCACGAAACAAAAATGCAGTGTCCCCAGGCAATGGGACATCAGTACGAATAAAAATGTACTGGTATGTAAGGCAGGCAGTAGAGTCATACATAGCTGATGTAAAAAAAAAGTAATAGAGATACCACCTGACACTGAAACTCTGATAGCCTCTATGGCCGACATCCGACTTTATAGTAATCAAATATGCATGGTATGTTCGTGTAATCGTATATCGTGAATACATATATATTGATGCAAATGCATGACATACCCAACCAAATGCTAGCAATGGCGGTCTCTTCCGGTAGCTAACCGGTATCATATTGCCAACCTGTGGCCATCTGTACAATATATATAGTTTTTCGGGCAAATAGGCCCCATACCTCCGATTATAGCTCGAAGTCCATGCATAATATGCCATGTATGATATGAACTTTGAATGCACATAGCAGGCCATAACAAGAACTTAGCCAATCTTGGCTCATAGGTACTCTTATTCTCATGATCTCATAATCGACGTGTCACTTTAGAGATTTTAAAAATACACTTTAACAAGGAAGAATGACTGATCGCAAATACTAAATGCCTTTATTCTTGTTTTTTTTTTTAGTCACACAACCCAAAGATGAATAAGAATTCATATATATAGACATATAGTAAAGAAAGCTGACAAAAGGACATATATAGATGTCGAATACCCTATTTAACCGAATGAGTGGAATATCAACCTAATAGCATCATGAAAATACTCCAGCTACAATCCCAATGCCTTTCACAGAAAGTCTTTCTAACAATAAAATAGTAAAATATCACATTTGACGTCTTAGGAATTTCCTAAAATTCGTGCTAAAAGGAAGGATAGAGCTTAGCCTTAACATACCTTTCCAACGAACGTCTGAATGCCTGTAGTTCCTTCACAGAAGTTGTTCCTTACGTCCTAAGCTTCGCAAACAGTATATATATGCAGCTTATACGCACCTATAAATAGTTCATAATTGAGTTTAAATCGGCAGATTTGCTATGTAACCCTAACTTGACGAAACGTCTGTAGAACTTTGTAAAAACGATCATAAAAGAGTCCCAAGATGATTACCTTGGAAAAATAAGTATAAAACCTGAAGAACCAGCAAGGATATCAAATTCCTATCTTCTAAGAATAGCTCCAAACACAGCTAATAGAAGGGGGAAACGATTGCAAAGCATAGAGATTGCGTTTCTAGGCACGGGGGCAAATCTTAACAGTAGACATCGTTAAAGACGCACCTTAATCACTCAAGAATGACATGAAGCCTTCTATTCAGCTTTATTACTGTTTTAGAACGAAACTGAAATGTTTTTGGGTCTGAAAAGTCGAATTTGCCGACTTATAATACTTGCTTGACCCGATCCGGTTCGCGACCCGGTTTCAGCCTGGATAGTCTGCAGTAAAACGGTCATATCTATTTACTCCGATGTCGGTTTGATGTGAGGTCTTTTTTGGTTGAAAACTAGATGCGTGGACCTTCGATTCGGTAGGTTGTGGGTCCCACTACTCTTTATATATTGGGAGAAATGGTCTGATACATTTGACCCAAAGTTTAGAAAATTTATTAGAGAAATTTACGATAACTTTCGCCGACCCTTACTTCGCAACTTGCTTGACTCCAAAACTTAACATGGGGTCTCAAAGTCTCCCCCCCTTAAGAACATTCATCCGCGAATGGGTCAAGTCAATTCCTTGGTCTCATTTCTTTTCTGCTAATACGTTATTTGCAAGGCTATATTTGTTACATTGCAAAGCATAAATCTAATTCTGAAGATTCCAACTACTAGGCTTCGTATAGCTATCTCGCAATAAGAAATTTAAATTCGACTCACCTTAAGTCGTAAATAGGTGGGGGTACTCCTTCCTCATTTCCTCCTCAGCTTCCCAGGTCATTTCGTTGATGTTGTTATTTCGCCATAACACTTTCACGAAAGCCACTTCTTTAGTTCGAAGCTTTCTTACCTGCCGATCTAAAATAACTACTGGTACCTCCGCATAAGATAAGTCTTTAGCAATGTGAATATCCTCCATGGGCGTAATACATGAAGGATCTCCAATGCACTTTCGCAACATAGATACATGAAACACAGGATGGACTGCTTCCAATTCTGAAGGCAAATCAAGCATGTACGCCACCTTACCAATCCTCCGAATAATCTTATATGGTCAAACATACCTGGGGCTGAGCTTCCCCTTCTTTCCAAATCGCATAACGCCCTTCATAGGCGATATTTTCAGGAAAACCCAATCTCCTAGATCAAACTCTAAGTCTCGTCGTCGCATTTGCCGACTTTGTGCTGTACAGAGCCGGTCTCTAATAAGTCTTACCTTTTCCATGGCTTGATGGACTAAATTAGGACCTAGCAACTCTGCTTCCCCAACCTCGAACCAACCGATCGGCGACCTACACTTCCGCCCGTATAATGCTTCGTAAGGGGCCATCTGAATACTAGCTTGGAAGCTGTTATTATAAGCGAACTCAATAAGAGGTAGATGATCATCCCAACTTCCTTTAAAATCTAGCACGCAGGCACGTAACATATCCTCAACTGTCTGAATAGTACGCTCTGCCTGTCCATCAGTTTGCGGATGAAAAGCGGTGCTAAGATTTACCTGCGTGCCTAGACCCTTTTGAAAAGATTTCCAGAAATGTGCTGTAAATTGAGCCCCTCGATCAGAGATAATAGATAATGGTACTCAGTGAAGGCGAACAATCTCTCAAATGTAAAGCTTGGCATAATCCTCGGCTGAATATGTCGTCCTGACTGGAAGGAAATGAGCAGATTTTGTAAGCCTATCAATAATTACCCAAATAGAATCATACCTCCGTGGAGTGCGAGGAAAACCAGTGATGAAGTCCATATTTATTATGTCCCATTTCCATAATGGAAGTTCAATGTACTGAGTTAGGCCTCCAGGCCTCTGATGTTCGGCTTTAACTTGCTGGCAATTGGGACATTAGGCTACTATCTCCGCGATATCTTTTTTCATCCCATTCCACCAATAGATCTGTCGAAGGTCCCGATACATCTTTATCGCTCCGGGGTGAAGTGCATATCTAGAATAATGCGCCTCTGAAAGAATCTTGGCGCGGAGCTCTCCGACTGTCGGTACACATAAGCGGCCCTGGTATCTAAGGACTCCATCTCCAGTTAGATCAAATAAAGGTTGTCGCTGATGTGGAATACTTTCCCTCAGTTTTATAAGCTCAGGATCCTCGTGTTGTCGCTCTTTCACTTCAGTAACAAAAGAAGATTTTGCTGTATTCTGAACGAGAATGCGTGCACCCTCTGCGTCTACCAAATGCACCTGCAAATTAGCTAGTTGGCATAGATATTTGGTCATCTTGACCTTTTCTGCTTCAACATGGCTTAGACTGCCCATGGACTCCCGGCTAAGGGCATCAGCAACAATATTAGCTTTGCCGGGATGATATAAAATATCAACATCATAGTCCTTTAGTAATTCTAGCCATCTTCTTTGTCGTAGGTTCAGCTCCCTCTGTTTAAATAAATATTAAAGGCTCTGGTGGTCGGTGAAAACATCAATATGAACCCCATATAGATAATGCCGCCAAATCCTAGCAGACGGGTCGATCAGAGTCCCTATCTAGACCTGCATGCACGAAACAAAAATGCAGTGTCCCCAGGCAACGGGACATCAGTACGAATAAAAATGTACTGGTATGTAAGGCAGCCAGTAGAGTCATACATAGCTGATGTAAAAAAAAGTAAGAAAGATACCACCTGACACTGAAACTCTGATAGCCTCCATGGCCAACATCCGACTTCATAGTAATCAAATATGCATGGTATGTTCGTGTAATCGTATGTCGTGAATACATATATATTGATGCAAATGCATGACATACCCAACCAAATGCTAGCAATGGCGGTCTCTTCCGGTAGCTAACCGGTATCATATTGCCAACCTGTGGCCATCTGTACAATATATATAGTTTTTCAGCAAGGATATCAAATTCCTATATTCTAGGAATAGCTCCAAACACAGCTAATAGAAGGGGGAAACGATTGCAAAGCGTTGAGATTGCGTTTCTAGGCACGGGGGCAAATTTTAACGGTAGACATCGTTAAAGACGCACCTTAATCACTCAAGAACGCCATGAAGCCTTCCCTTCAGCTTTCTTACTGTTTTAGAACGAAACTGAAATGTTTTTGGGTCTGAAAAGTCGAATTTGCTGACTTATAATACTTGCTTGACCCGATCCGGTTCGCGACCCGGTTTCAGCCTGGATAGTCTGCAGTAAAACGGTCATAACCTTTTACTCCAATGTCGGTTTCATGTGAGGTCTTTTTCGGTTGCAAACTAGACACGTGGAACTTCGATTCGGTAGGTTGTGGGTCCCATGACTCTTTATATATTGGGAGAAATGTTCTGATACATTTGGCCCAAAGTTTAAAAAATTTATTAGAGAAATTTATGATAACTTTCGCCGACCCTTATTTCGCAACTTGCTTGACTCCAAAACTTAACATGGGCTCTCACAGTTGGTCGCAATATATCCAGATTTTAAAAATCTGGGTAAAATAGCGACCAACCTTAGTCGCTATCTTGAAGAATTTTTTTTTTTTTTTTTTTTTTTTTTTTTTTTTTTTTATGATAAGCGACCAACATTGGTCGCTATATTTGCACAGTTTTAAAATCTGGGTTAAGTAGCAACCAACGTTGGTCGCTATTTTCCAGAAAATTATTTTTTTTCCAGTGAAAAGCGACCAACTGGAGACCAAAGTTGGTCGCTTTTCTTGGTTTATTTTTTCCAGAAACCGCCTGTTTTGACAGCTACACCACCTGCCAGCTTACCAAAATCCTAAACAGGAATTTTATGCCATAACGGACAACAACAACGACGACAACAACAAACCAAATTCGTTTATGGCATTTTATGCCATAAACAACAACAACAGCGACAACAACAACAATAACAACAACAACAACAATAACAAAAACAACAACAACAATAAATAACAACAACAACAATAACAACAACAACAATAAACAACAACAACAACAACATTAAAAGTAACAAAGTATAAAGTTCAATAGAACTTATACATAAGCTAACCAAAATAAGTTAACTATTATTACAAGTCAAGGATTAGTTTGTACATCATTATCGTCATCGTCTGATGAAGTTTCATCACGAAGAAGGTATGGAAAAGGGTGTAGTTGTGTAGGACCGGAGGGATGATAACGGGGAGGACGGGAGGAAGTAGCACGGGGCAGGCGAGCCTCTGGCGATGACTCACGAGATCGGGGAATCGGAAAAGCGCCAGAAGCCAAGAGAGATTTGAGCTACTCTTGTATGCCAATATACTGAGCATCTCTAATCCTTTCTCTTTCCTTGGAGGCTTCTAGCTCGGTTGTGAGCTTTGCCACAGTCTCCCGCACAGAGGAGAGGCTCTCCCCATCAAGTTGCTCCACTTGCGCGGAAGTGCCTATTCCTTGCAGTCCACACTCATAGCGGTGGAATTTCTTGTGAGCACGTGATTTTTGCCCCGCCCTAATTACTCCTAAAAAACAAATAAAATAGTTCAAATTGATTATTAGCCATTTTAATAATTAATTGAATCTATAACTACTCATATTTAACTATTAGGTCATTAATCCAAGAAAAACAAAATTAAAAAAATCATAAAATAGTGCATCTTTTAATTTTTAATTCATAGAGCCTAGCATTATCTTAAATTAGTTTAATTGCACATTTTTGTTTGAATTAGGATTTTATTTTAGGACTTTTGTTTTAGAAAATTGTTTAACAAATTAAAAGATGGATTAATTAAGGTTCAAAGCGAATTGGGCCAAAATTTTAAAAAATTGGCCCAAATACCTATCCCAAACTGGCAGCCCACAAACCCTTTAACCCTTGCTTCATCTGGACCGTTGATCACTCTAAGATCAACGGCCCAAAATCAATCCCCACTAAATATAAAATCA
>MCJB01052420.1:0-21277 GCA_002018475.1 Nicotiana obtusifolia | reverse complement strand
CTTGGTCAATTAGAGGAAGCTAATTTGAAGACAAGTGTGAAATCCTACCCAAAAATTTGAGTGAACCCGAGAGTCATTCAAAAAGTGAGAGCGAGAATTTTAACTAACCTTAACACTCTCTCTAGTATTGTTTCTTTTGCAGGTACATGGCTACAAAAGGAGAAAAGGTTGCAACCAATATTACTTTAGCCGAGCTATGGGCTGAAGTAAAGGCACTTAGTATCCAAGTGGAGAACCTTGAAAGAACTACTTTTACTTGGAAGAATACCGGGGAAGGAACTAGTGATGGTTCTACCTTAAGACATGAACATGATTGTACTGTTTGTGAGGTAGAGAGTGACGAGGAAATTGAGGAAGATAAGGGATCTAATTTGATTGAGTGTGATGATGATGTTTCTACTAACGTTCACCCCTTGCCTAGTGTTGTTAGTGTTGTTTTGCAGGAATACAGGGACATGTTTCCCGAGGAGATGCCGAGTGGACTACCTCCTTTGAGGGGGATAGAACACCAAATTGACTTTGTCCCGGGGTCACAAATTCCGAACAAACCCGCATATCGAAGCAATCCACAGGATACTAAGGAGTTGCAACGACCATTGGATGAGCTATTTTTTTTTGTTAATAATAAATAGAGAATTTATTGATAGTTATTGAGTAAGGGGCTAGTTCGAGAGAGTCTAAGACCGTGTGCCGTACTCGTGATCCTGGTTCCAAATAAAGACGGCACCTGGAGGATGTGTTGATTGCCGAGCCGTCAACAAGATAACGGTAAAGTATCGTCATCCTATCCCTAGGTTAGATGACATGCTAGATAAGTTATGTGGTTCAAGTGTGTTTTCTAAGATTGATCTTAGGTCCGGTTACCACCAAATCCGTATGAAACCGGGTGATGAGTGGAAAACTGCATTCAAGACCAAGTTTGGTCTATATGAATGGTTGGTGATGCCTTTTGGTCTCTCCAACGCACCTAGTACGTTCATGCGATTAATGAATCATGTGCTTAAACCGTTTCTTAATAAGTTTGTGGTTGTCTACTTTGATGATATCCTGATTTATAGTAGAAGTTTAGATGACCATGTTGATCACCTAAGGCAGGTGTTTGAAGCATTAAGAGCTGAAAAATTATATGTTAATTACAAGAAGTGTGCCTTTTGTGTAGAGAAAGTTGTATTTCTAGGATTTGTTGTAACTGTTAATGGTGTTGAAGTAGATGCATCTAAGGTAGAAGCTATTAGGGACTGGCCTACTCCTACTACTGTTTCACATGTTAGAAGTTTCCATGGACTAGCTAGTTTTTACAGACGCTTTGTTAAAGACTTTAGCACCATAGCAACACTGCTCACAGAGTTGGTGAGAAAAGACACGCCTTTTGTGTGGGGGGAGCCGCAAGAGGGTGCCTTCCAAGAGTTGTAACGTAGGCTTAGTTCTGCTCCATTGTTACAATTACCTGATTTTAGTAAGGCGTTTGAAATTGAGTGTGACGCCTCAGGGGTGGGAATTGGAGGTGTTCTTATGCAAGATGGGAAGCCTATTGCCTATTTTAGTGAGAAGTTGAAGGGGACTGCCTTGAATTACTCTACGTACAACAAAGAGTTGTATGCCCTCGTAAGAGCTTTAGCTCATTGGCAACATTAGCTATGGCCTAAGGAATTCGTATTAGATCTGGCCCATATAATTTAGTTTCACCAATTTCGAACCACCCAGCTGGTGATCTACATCTTCTCCCATATAGTGCTTCATATGGGGCCATCTTAATACCAAAATGGTAGTTGTTATTGTAAGCATACTCTATAAGTGGAAGATGGTCGTCCCAACTACCTTTGAAATCTAAAACACATGCTCGCAGCATATCTTCCAAAAGTTGACTGTGAATTGGGCTCCTCTGTATGATATAATAGACATTGGTACCCCACGAAGTCTAACAATTTCCTTGATGTACAGCTTTGCATAATCTTCAGCTGTGTAGGTTGTCTTAACCGGCAGAAAATGAACACATTTTGGTAAGTCGATCCACTATCACCCAGATGGAGTCGAACTTACGACTGGAGTGAGGTAATCCAACAATGAAGTCCATGTTAATCACCTCCCATTTCCAGGTTGGAATTTCCATATTCTGGAGCAGTCCACCAGGTTTCTGATGTTCTATTTTTACCTGATGGCAATTGGGGCACTGGGCTACGAATTCTGCAATAGACCTTTTCATACCATCCCACCAGTACTACTCCTTGATATCATGATACATCTTTGTCGAGCCAGGATGGATGGAGTATCGGGATTGATGAATTTCCCTCATAATCTTTTCTCGCTATCCTGCTATATTAGGCACATACAAACGACCTTGGCACCTCAGTGTTCCATCCCCTGCAATCTCAAAGGCTGAAATCTTACCTTGCTGAATGCTCTCTTACAATCGCAACAAGGTGGTATCTTCGTATTGACGTGTTTTCACCTCGGCTACGAGAGGTGATTCGGATGTATTATGTACAGCAACACCTCCATTCTCAGAGTCTAACAACTTGATCCTTATGTTGGCTAGCTGATGAAGCTCTTCAGTTAAACCCTGTTTACCTACTTCAATGTGCACCAAACTTCCCATCGACTTACGACTGAGGGCATCTGCCACAACATTGGCCTTGCTCGGATGATACAATATTGTCATAGTCCTTCAGCAATTCGAGCCAACGTCGTTGTTTCAAATTTAACTCTTTCTGACCGAAGATGTATTGCAAACTTGTATGGTCTGTGTAGATGTCGACATGGACACCATATAGATAGTGTCGCCATGTCTTCAAAGCATATATCACTGCAGCCAATTCTAAATCATGGGTCGGATAATTCTTTTTATGCTTCTTCAATTGTCTCGAAGCATAAGCAATCACCCTTCCATGGTGCATCAATACACATCCCAAACCTATGCCGGAGGCATTGCAATACACCACATAACCTTCAATTCCTTCGGGAAGAGTAAGAACTGGAGCGGATGTTAATCGATCTTTCAGTTCCTGAAAGCTCCGCTCACAAACATCCGACCATTGGAATTTGGTAGCTTTCTGGGTCAGCTTAGTTAATGGTGCTGATATAGAAGAAAATCCTTCTACAAACCGCCTGTAGTATCCTGCTAAACCCCAAGAAGCTACGGACTTCTGATAGCGTAGTAGGTCTTGGCCAATTCTTGACTGCGTTGATCTTTTGAGTATCGACACTAATACCCTCATCAGATATCACATGGCCTAAGAAGGCTACTGAGTTCAGCCAAAACTCATATTTGGAGAGCTTTGCATATAACTGGTGATCCCGAAGGGTCTGCAAGACTATCCGCAAGTGACCCATTTGTTCTGCCTCTGAACGGGAATACACTAAGATATCATCAATGAATACCACCATGAACACATCGAGATAAGGCCTGAATATAGTGTTCACGAGATCCGTAAAAGCAGTCGGGGAATTTGTTAGCCCGAACGACATTACTAGGAATTCAAAATGCCCATATCTCGTTTGGAAGCCTGTTTTTGGAATGTCTTTCTCCTTGACCCTTAACTGAAAATATCCGGAACGTAGGTCAATCTTGGAGAAATATTTGGCTCCCTGGAGTTGGTCAAACAGGTCATCAATTCTTCGAAGTGGATATTTGTTCTTTATGGTGACCTTATTCAACTGACGATAATCGATACACATCCGTAACGATCCGTCTTTCTTTCGTACGAACAAGACTGGCGCACCCCAAGGTGAAGTGCTAGGCCTAATGAAGCCTTTATCCAGCAAGTCCTTCAACTGTACTTTCAACTCTCCCAATTCCGCTGGGGCCATTCTATACGGAGGGATAGAAATTGGGCGAGTATCAGGCAACACATCGATGCCAAACTCGATTTTCCTTTCAGGAGGAAGACCTGGGAATTCATCTGGAAAGACATCCAGAAATTCATTGACTATAGGAATTGATTGTAGAATAGGCGACCTCGCCTCCGCGTCCATAACGCAAACAAGATGGTAGATATAACCTTTGGAGATTATCTTTCTTGCCTTAAGGTAGGAAATAAACCTACCTTTCGGCGTAGCAATGTTTCCCTTCCATTCAAGGATGGGTGCACCCGGAAATTGAAATCTAACCATCTTCGTATGACAATCAACACTAGCATAGCATTATGCCAGCCAATCTATTCCCATTATCATGTCAAAATCAACCATTTCTAATTTAAACAAATCTGCCGAGGTTTGACGACTACAAATCGTCACGGTGCAACCTCTATATACTCGCTTAACAACCACGGGATCTCCTATTGGGGTAAATACCGCAACCGGTTTACTTATTAATTCATGCTTGACATCAAACTTATCAGCCACAAGTGGTGTAACATAAGACAACGTGGATCCGGGATCAATCAAGGCATATACATCATTAGAAAGTACCGATAATATACCTGTAACGACATCTGGAGATAACTCAACATCCTGTCGACCTGCTAGAGCATATAAGCGATTTTGAGTACCACTTGAACTCGGTACTTTACCGCTGCCTCTACCACGGCCTGTTGGCTGCTGGGGACCCCGTGCTGGAGGTCGGATTGACAAGGAAGAACCAGATGCAGATTCGGCTGGTTGAGCAATACCACCATCTCTCCTACTAGGACAATCCCGTATCATATGGCCAGGATGTCTGCAAAAGTAACATGCATCGGAACCTTGACGGCACGATCCAGGATGGCCCTTGCCGCACTGATCACAACGAGGGATTGAGGACCTCGTCTGACTATTATTCCTGTGATGTGGCGAGCCTGATGCCCGCGAACCCTGACCTGTACCCAAATAGATAGATAGGTCATATTGAGGCCTCTAAAACTGTGGAGGGGCACTAGTTCCAAATGGCGCCCAACTCCTCGAAGGTTGGGGCCTGATACTACCTCTAGAGTCACCAGAGCTTCCTGCAAACCTCGATCTCTTATGTTGGCCCCTATCCTATTCCCTATCCGCTCTTTGTTGACCCTTACGATCCTCTAGTGTCTGGGCATAAGCATGAATAAGAGAGATATCCATGCCCTCTATCAAGGACGCTGTTGTACACTCATTTATCAAATGGGGTCCCAATCCGTTCACGAACAGATGGACCCTATAACCCATCTCAGCTACCATATGGGGAGCGTACCTCGCCAAAGAGTCGAACTACATGTTGTACTCTCGTACACTCATATTACCTTACTTGAGGTTCAAGAATTTGTCAGCTTTGGCTCGCCGTACCTCAACCGGTAAATAGTGGCGAAGAAACGCCTAAGAGAATTCGTCCCACAGCGGTGGAGGAGCATTTGGACCTCTAGATCTCTCCCAACTATCATACCAGAAGACTGCCAAGTCCCGTAACTAATAAGAAGCTTGTTCTACTGCCTCTGTATCACTGGCATGCATAACCCGTAGTGTGCGGTGTATCTGGTCAATAAAATCCTGCGGGTCCTCCTTAGTATGAGACCCGGTAAATACTGGAGGATCAATATTAACAAAATCTCGAACTCTCGTACTAACCGGTCCATCTGTAGCATCGGTGTTTTGCCTCTGAGCCTGGGAAGCTACCAAGCTAGTCAGTAACTGTACCGCAGTCCTCAAATCCCGGTCTGTAGCACTAGAAAAAGGGACTGGAGATGCTGGGCGGTTCCTAATATCCTCTGGGGAAGGAGGAGTAGATGAGGTCCGAGATGGCATCTCACTTTGAGGCTCACTTTGGCCTCCTCTATCTTGGGGCACCTAACTGGTACCCTCTCCAGCATTTGTATCGAGCCGTCTACTATTTGCTTGCTTCCTAGCCGAAGGCATCGCTGTAGGTAAACAAGATGAATGTTAGAAATGAATGCTTACAACTCAGCTCTACGCACGACCTAGATTTGGAAAGAAGGTAACATTTCTAAATGTCAAGTAGCATTCTGATTATGAAATGTGGCGCGCTACATACCCATAATCAAGACCCTACTAGACACGGCTCATAGACAATCCCTAGGACACGACCTGCTCTGATACAAATTCTGTCACGACCCAACCGGAGGGTCGTGACATGGCACCGGACCCTGCTCTCAGAGTGTCGGCGTACCCCTCATATCTGCTATCTTACTCTCTTTATTATCCATAAGGCTTGTCATACGCATGCAATTTCGAACAACAGCATAATGGATTGAAACATCATACCATGGCATAATCATACTTATATACATAATGTGCCAACAAGGCTACAATGCAAAACTATACAACATAATTCGTTTGCCGACGAGGCAATACAACTGTACATGAGTCAACCCAACACTTGTCTATACATACGCTGACATTTGTCTATGAGCCTCTACAAGAACATACATTATGCAACCTATGTCGGAACAGGGCCCCGACATACCCAAAATGCCTATACAAGATGCATACCAAGGTTATAGCATGTCCGGAAGATGAATCTTGCTAATATCTGCTGAACTGGATAGCCTACCGCAGTGGGGGAGCTCCGTCAATCAGTCTATCAGGACCTGCAGCACGACATGCAACATCCACAAATAAAGGACGTCAGTACGGATAATGTACTGAGTATGTAAGATAGGAAACATAATGTATGAGCAATAATATAACCGTCAGGACAAGGGACATAAAACAGGTATCATCTGAATGCCTCTGAGGGCGACTAACCGTGTCATGCCTGACGTGCATATGCATATATATATATATACACATTCTTTTGAAAATCATCATATACATATTTACGCCTCTATGGGCCTCGTCATCATCATCATCATCATCATACCCAACTGATCAGTGGTTGCATATTAAGTTCCATCGCCGGTCGATTGTAATGCGGCTCGGTGTTTACATATATATATGCACAATAGGTGCCATCGCCTGGCCGACTATAGCGCGGCGCGGTGTAGTAAAATAGATAATGCATGCTATGCTCATGTGACTCATTATATTATGAAGACGTAAAGTCAAGGAAAACAACATCACATCAGTCCTCCCATAAAGGGGGAAACAATATAAGCATCCCTAGCTTTTAAGAGTAGAGTATTCTTTTGGGGATCGTTCATTGCATTGTATTCAATTGGAGTCGTGCAAAAGAAAGAACGGTATAGTCTTAAATACCTGGTATATACTGCACCAGTTCTCGAGCTATGCAATCGCTACAATTCCTTAATCTACAATTAAAGAACAGTTCAACCGTTACTCACTACGCGTCATAGCTATCATTAATTATAATCTTCTAAATTCATATGGTGCTTCTCCACAGCCTTCCTCCCCTAAGCCTTATCAATCATATTTATAACACATGCAACTCATTTACAACTCTTTAGCAGTATTTATCCTGATTTCATGGCTCCGAAACACCTTCCCATGAGTCCTTACAGGCATGCAACAACATAACATGAATGCCCAAGGGAAAATTGCATGAAAGGGAGTAATAACTCACCTTGCATGTGAATTGTCTAGCCCTTTTCTTCGATTCCTCAAATTCTATGTCTTGCCCTCAATTTGGGTTTGTAGGAGGAGGAAACTCAACCAGGGTTTCTCTTTAGTTCTTCAATTTCTTGATTCCTTCTTCAATTTAGGGCTTGGAAGAGGAAGAAATTGATTATTTTGGTGTAGGATTATGAGAAAGACTCGTGGGGGTCTTCTTTCTGCCTTTGAGCCTCAGAAAAATGAGCCTTTTATAGGTCTATCAATAAGTGACATATGTGTCTGGTGTTTTTCAGGTTTGCGTTCGCATTTCAGCCGCAAACATGACATGCGGTTCGCATTCTGGCCGCAAATCTCAACCCAAAATTCTATTGCATTATGCGACGCAGAAGGGCCAGATTTGCGGTTCGCATTTTCAACAATGAGACCGCATTCTGGTTGCATTTCTGACGCGAATTCAGCCCAGAACTCTGTTCCATTCTGCGATGGAAGATGTCATATTTGCGGTCCGCATTTGCATTATGCGGTCCATATACTGGCTGCATTTTTGACACAATTTCAGCCCAGAACTCTGTCTCTGTTTGTGATCTTGGTGTTGGATATGCGGTCCGCATTTGTGCTTTGCGGTCGCATATCCAACCATGCGATACCTTTGCTCTATTTTCTTAATTTTTGAACTATTTTCGGGTTCTTAGGTCCTTATATGTGAACTAGCGTATTTTAACGTACGATTTTACAGGTTGTAACAGCATGAGACCCTTTATTGGTGAGATTCTCAAGAATACCCAATCACCAACTTCAAACTCCAAATCACGACGTCGAACATCAGAATAGGACTTTTGCCGGCTTTGTGCCGTCTTCAGTCATTCCTGTATCACCTTCACCTTCTCAATAGCTTGGTGAATCAAATCCGGCCCATATAATTCAGTTTCACCGACTTCGAACCACGCAACTGGTGATCTACATCTTCTCCCGTATAGTGCCTCATATGGGGCCAACTTAATACTGGAGTGGTAGCTATTATTGTAGGCAAATTCTATGAGTGGAAGATGGTCATCCCCACTCCCCTTGAAATCCAAGACACATGCCCGTAGCATATCTTCAAGCGTCTAAATGGTATGTTCTGCCTGTCCGTCAGTCTGCGGATGAAATGTTGTGCTGAGGTTCACTTGTGTACCCAAGCCTTTCTGAAAAGATTTCCAAAAGTTAGCTGTGAATTGGGCTCCTCTGTCTGATATAATAGACACTGGCACACCATGAAGTCTAACAATCTCCTTGATATACAGCTGTTACAACCCGTAAATTCGTACGTTAGGATACGCCGTGAGATAGTTTACATATAAGATCCTAGAACCCGGAAAATAGTTTAAAAGTTAAGAAAAAGAGCAATGGTGTCTCATAGTTGGATATGCAACCGCAAAGCACAAATGCGGACCGCATATCCAACATCAGGATCGCAAACTGAGACAGAGCTCTAGGCTGAAATTGTGTCAAATATGCGGCCATTATGCGAACCGCATAATGCAAATGCGGACCACAAATGTGACATCTTCCATCGCAGAATGGAACAGAGTTCTGGCTGAATCCGCGTCGGAAATGAGACCAGAATTTCGTCGCATTGTGGAAAATACGAACCGCAAATCTGGCCTTTCTGCGTCGCATAATGCAACAGAACTCTGGGTTGAGATTTGCGGCCAGAATGCGAACCGCATGTCATGTTTGCGGCTTAAATACGATCGCATACCTGAAAAGCACCAGACACGTGTGTCACTTACTGACAAACCTATAAAAGGGGTCCAACCCAATTCTTTCTCATTTTTCGGAGGCTCAAACACAGAAAGAAGACACCATCACGACCATTTCCCATAATCCCACGGACCATTATCAATTTCTCCCTCTTCCAAGCCCTAAATTGAAGAATCAAAGGAAAAAGGCTGGATAATTCACATGCAAGGTAAGTTATTACTCCCTTTCATGCAATTTTCCCTTGGGCATTCATGATATGTTGTTGCATGCCTGTAAGGACTCATGAGAGGGTGATTGGAAACCATGAAATCAAGAAAAAAACTGCTAAACGGAATGAGTCATGATTATTATGGGTCGTAAATGAGTTGCATGTGTTATAACTATGTGTGGTAAGGCTTAGAGGAGGAAGGGTGTGAAGAGGCAGCACACAAATTAGGGGACTGTAATAAATGATAGCTACGACGCTAAATGAGTAACGATGGAATTGTTCTTTAATTGTAGACTAAGGAATCATAGCCATTGCGTAGCTTGACAACTGGTGCAGCATATACCAGGTATGTAAGACTATACCGTTCTTTCTTTTGCACGACTCATATTGAATACAATGCAATGAATGAGCCCCAAAAGAATACTCTATTCTTAGAATCTAGGGATGCTTATGTTGTTCCCCTCTATGGGTGGACTGATGTGTTGGTATTTTCCTTGACCTTACGTCTTCATAATAGAATGAGACATATGAGCATAGCATGCATTATCTATTTTACTACACCGCGCCGCGCTATAGTCCGCCGGGCGATGGCACCTATTGTGCATATATATATGTAAACACCGAGCCGCATTACAATCTATCGGGCGATGGCACTTAATGTGCAACCATTGATCAGTTGGGTATGATGAGGATGATGATGATGATGACGAGGCCCACAGAGGCGTATATAAATGCATATGCACGTCAGGCATGACATGGTTAGTCGCCCTCAGAGGCATTCAGATCATACCTATTGTACGTTCCTTGTCCTGATGCTTATATTATTGCTCATATATTATGTTGCCTGTCTTACATACTCAGTACGTTATCCGTACTGACATCCTTTATTTGTGGACGCTGCATGTCGTGCTTTGGGTCCTGATAGACTGATTGAAGGAGCTCCCCACCGCGGTAGGCTATCCAGTTCAGCAGATATTAGCAAGATTCATCTTTCGGACTTGCTATAACCTTGGTATGCACCTTGTATAGGCATTTTGGGTATGTCGGGGCCCTGTTCTGACATAGATTGCATAATATATGTTCTTGTAGAGGCTCATAGACAAATGTCAGTGTATGTATAGACAAGTGTTGGGTTGACTCATGTACAGTTGTATTGCCTCGTCGGCAAACGTATTATGTTGAATAGTTTTGCATTATAGCCTTGTTGGCACCTTATGTATATAAGTACGTTTATGCCATCGTATGATGTTTCAGTCCTTTATGCTGTTGTTCGAAATTGCATGCGTATGACAAGCCTTATGGATAATCTTGATCCATAAGGCTAGCTTGGTAGCTTCCCAAGCTCAGAGGCAAAATACCGATGCTACAGATGTACCGGTTAGTACGAGAGTTCGAGATTATGTTAATCTTGATCCTCTAGTATTTACCGGGTCTGATCCTAAGGAGGACCCGCAGGCTTTTATTGACCAGATACACCGCACACTGCGGGTTATGCATGCCAGTGATACAGATGCAGTAGAACTAGCTTCTTATCGGTTACAGGACTTGGCAGTCTTCTGGTATGATAGTTGGGAGAGATTCAGAGGTCCAAATGCTCCTCCACCGGTGTGGAACGAATTTCTGAGGCGTTTCTTTGCCACTATTTACCGGTTGAGGTACGGCGAGCCAAAGCTGACAAATTCTTGAACCTCAAGCAAGGAAATATGAGTGTACGAGAGTATAGCTTGCAGTTTGACTCTTTGGCAAGGTACGCTCCCCATATGGTAGCTGAGATGGGTGATAGGGTCTATCTGTTCGTGAACGGATTGGGACCCCATTTGATAAATGAGTGTACAACAGTGTCCTTGATAGAGGGCATGGATATCTCTCGTATCTAGGCTTATGCTCAAACACTAGAGGATCGTAAGCGTCAACAAAGATCGGATAGGGAACAAGATAGGGGCCAACACAAGAGATCGAGGTTTGCAGGAAGCCCTGGTAAGTTCAGAGGTAGTATCAGGCCCTAGCCTTTGAGGAGTTGAGCACCGTCTAGAACTAGTGCCCCTCCAGTGTTTCAGAGGCCTCGATATGGTCGATCTATTTATTCAGATTCAGGTCAGGGTTCGCGGGCGTCAGGCTCGCCACATCACAGGGATACTAGCCAGACGAGGTCCTCAATGCCTCGTTGTGATCAATGCGGCAAGGGCCATCCTGGACCGTGCCGTCAGGGTTCCGATGCATGTTACTTTTGCGGACAGCCTGGCCATATGATACGGGATTGTCCTAGTAGGAGAGATGGTGGTATTGCTCAGCCAGCCGGATCCGCATCTGGTTCTTCCTTATCAATTCGACCTCCAGCAAGGGGTCCCCAGCAGCCAGCAGGTCGGGGCAGAGGTAGCGGTACAGTACCGAGCTCAAGTGGTGTTCAAAACCGGATATATGCTCTAGCAGGTAGACAGGATCTTGAGTCATATCTGGATGTCGTTACAGGTATATTATCGGTGCTTTCTCATGATGTATATGCATTGATTGATACCGGGTCCACATTAGCTTATGTTGCACCCCTTGTGGCTGATAAGTTTGATATCGTACCTGAATCAATAAGCCAACCCTTTGTGGTATCCACTCCACTAGGAGATTCTGTGATTGCTAGAAGAGTATATATAGGTTGCACTGTGACGATTTGTAGTCGTCAAGCCTCGGCAGATCTAATTGAGTTAGAAATGGTAGATTTTGATGTAATAATAGGCCTTGGCATCTTAATGTTCCTTTTTATAAGTCTGTCAATAAGTGACACACGTGTCTAGTGTTTTTCAGGTTTGCGATCGCATTTCAGCCGCAAACATGACATGCGGTTCGCATTCTGGCTGCAAATCTCAAACCAGAATTCTGTTGCATTATGCGACGCATAAGGGCTAGATTTGCGGTTCGCATTTTCAACAATGCGACCTCATTCTGGTCGCATTTCTGACGCGGATTCAGCCCAGAACTCTGTTCCATTCTGCGATGGAAGATATCACATTTGCGGTCCGCATTTGCATTATGCTGTCCGCATACTGGCCGCATTTTTGACACAATTTCAGCCCAGAAATTTGTCTCAGTTTGCGATCTTGGTGTTGGATATGCGGTCCGCATTTCTGCTTTGCGGTCGCATATCTACCTATGCGACACCTTCGCTCTTTTTCTTAACTTTTGAACTATTTTCCGGGTTCTTATGCTCTTAAATGTGAACTATCTTACGGCGTATTTTAAGGTATGATTTTACGGGGTGTAAAACAAACACAAAAAGAAGACCCCCACAACCCTTTCCCATAATCCCACACCAACATAATAAATTTCTTCCTCTTCCAAGCCCCAAATTGAAGAAGGAATCAAGAAATTTAAGAACTAAAGAAAAACCCTAGTTGAGTTTCCTCCTCTTACAAACCCAAATTGATGGCAAGATTTAGAATTTGAGGGATCGAAGGAATAAGGCTAGACAATTCTCATGCAAGGTAAGTTATTACTCCTTTTCATGCAATTTTCCGTTGGGCATTCGTGATAGGTTGTTACATGCTTGTAAGGACTCATGGGAAGGTGTTTGGAAGCCATGAAATCAAGATAAATACTGCTAAACAGAATGGGTCATGGTTATTATGGGTTGTAAATGAGTTGCATGTGTTATAGCTATGTTTAATAGAATTTAGAGGAGGAAGGGTGTGGAAAATCACCATACAAAACTAGGGGATTGTGATGAATGATAGCTACAACGTTTAATGAGTAACGGTGGAATTGTTCTTTAATTGTAGATTAAGGAATCATAGCAATTGCATAGCTTGAGAACTGGTGCAGTATATACCAGTATGTAAGACTATACCATTCTTTCTTTTGCACGACTCCTATTGAATACAAAGCAACGAACGAGCCCCAAAAGAATATTCTATTCTTAGAAGCTAGGGATGCTTATTTTGTTTCCCTTCTATAGGAGGACTGATGTGTTGTTATTTTCCTTGACCTTACGTCTTCATAATAGAATGAGTCATATGAGCATACATTCATTATCTATTTTACTACACCGCGCCGCGCTATAGTCGGCCGGGCGATGGTACCTATTATGCATATATATATGTAAACACCGAGCCGCATTACAATCGGCCGGGCGATGGCACTTAATGTGCAACCACTGATCAGCTGGGTATGATGATGATGATGATAATGATGATGAGGCCCACAGAGGCGTTTATATGTATATGATGATTTCAAAAGAATGTATATATATATATATATGTAAATGCATATGCACGTCAGGCATGACATGGTTAGTCGCCCTCAGAGGCATTCAGATGATACCTGTTGTATGTTCCTTATACTGATGCTTATATTATTGTTCATACATTATGTTTCCTGTCTTACATACTCAGTACATTATCCGTACTGACGTCCTTTATTTGTGGATGCTGCATGTCGTGCTGCAGGTCCTGATAGACTGATAGATGGAGCTCCCCCACCGCGGTAGGCTATCCAGTTCAGCAGATATTAGCAAGATTCATCCTTCGGACTTGCTACAACCTTGGTATGCATCTTGTATGGGAATCTTTGGGTATGTCGGGGCCCTGTTCTGACATAGGTTGCATAATGTATGTTCTTGTAGAGGCTCATAGACAAATGTCAGTGTATGTATGGACAAGTGTTGGGTCGACTCATGTACAGTTTCATTGCCTCGTCGGTAAATGTATTATGTTGTATAGTTTTGCATCGTAGCCTTGTTGGCACATTATGTATATAAGCATGTTTATGTCATGGTATGATGTTTCAGTCTATTATGCTGTTGTTCGAAATCGCATGCGCATGACAAGCCTTATGGATAATAAAGAAAGTAAGATAGCAGATATGAGGGGTACGCCGGCACTTTGAGAGCAGGGTCCGGTGTCGTGTCGCGACCCTCCGGTTGGGTCGTGACAGAATTGGTATCAGAGCGGGTCGGGTCTTAGGGATTGTCTATGAGCCGTGTCTAGTAGAGTCTTGATTATTGGTATATAGCGCGCCACATTTCATAATAAGAAGGCTACTTGACATTTAGGAATGTTACCTTCTTTCTAAATGTAGATCGTGCGTAGAGCTGAGTTGAAAGCATTCATTTCTAACATTCATCTTGTTTACCTACAGCGATGCCTTCGGTTAGGAAGCAAGCAAATAATAGACCGTTTGATACAAATGCCGGAGAGGGTACCGGTCAGGTGACCCAAGACGGAGGAGGCCAAAGTGAGCCTCAAAGTGAGATGCCATCTCGGACCTCATCTACTCCTCCTTCCCCAAAGGATATTAGGAACCGCCCAGCATCCCCCGTCCCTTCTTCTGGTGCTACAGACCAGGATTTGATGGCTGCGGTACAGTTACTGACTAGCTTGGTAGCTTCCCAAGCTCAGAGGCAAAATACTGATGCTACAGATGTACCGGTTAGTACGAGAGTTCGAGATTTTGTTAATCTTGATCCTCCAGTATTTACCGGGTCTGATCCTAAGGAGGACCCGCAGGCTTTTATTGACCAGATACTTCGCATACTGCGGGTTATACATGCCAGTGATACAGAGGCAGTAGAACTAGCTTCTTATCGGTTACGGGACTTGGCAGTCTTCTGGTATGATAGTTTGGAGTGATCCAGAGGTCCAAATGCTCCTCCACCAGTGTGGAACGAATTTTCTGAGGTGTTTCTTTGCCACTATTTACCGGTTGAGGTACGGCGAGCCAAAGCTGACAAATTCTTGAACCTCAAGCAAGGAAATATGAGTGTACGAGAGTATAGCATGCAGTTTGACTCTTTGGCAAGGTACGCTCCCCATATGGTAGCTTAGATGGGTGATAGTGTCCATCTGTTCGTGAACAGATTGGGACCCCATTTGATAAATGAGTGTACAACAACGTCCTTGATAGAGGGCATGGATATCTCTCGTATCCAGGCTTATGCTCAAACACTAGAGGATCGTAAGCGTCAACAAAGAGCGGATAGGGAGCAAGATAGGGGCCAACACAAGAGATCGAGGTTTGCAAGATACTCTGGTGACTTCAGAGATAGTATCATGCCCCAACCATCGAGGAATTGGGCGCCGTTTGGAACTAGTGGCCCTCCACAGTTTTAGAGGCCTCGATATGGCCGATCTATCTATTCGGGTACAGGTCAGGGTTCGCGGGCATCAGGCTCGCCACATCACAGGGATAATAGTCAGACGAGGTCCTCAATGCCCCGTTGTGATTAGTGCAGGAAGGGACACCCTAAACCATGCCGTCAAGGTTCTGATGCATGTTGCTTTTGCGGTCAGCCTGGCCATATGATACGGGATTGTCCTGGTAGGAGAGATGGTGGTATGGCTCAGCCAACCAGATCTGTATCTGGTTCTTCCTTGTCAATTCGACCTCCAGCACGGGTTCCCCAGCAGCCAGCAGGTCGTGATAGAGGAGCGGTATAGTACCGAGTTCAAGTGGTATTCAAAATCGCTTGTATGCTCTAGCAGGTCGACAGGATCTTGAGTCGTCTCCGGATGTCGTTAGAGGTATACTACCGGTGATTTCTCATGATGTATATGCCTTGATTGATCCCGGATCCCCATTGTCTTATGTTACACCCCTCGTGGCTGATAAGTTTGATGTCGAGCCTGAATTAATAAGTAAATCGTTTACGGTATCTACTCCAATAGGAGATTCTGTGGTTGTCAAGGGAGTATATAGAGGTTGCACTGTGACGATTTGTAGTCGTCAAACCTCAGCAGATTTGTTTGAATTAGAAATGGTTGATTTTGATGTAATAATGGGAATGGATTGGTTGGCATCATGCTGTGCAAGTGTTGATTGTCATACGAAGATGGTTAGATTTCAGTTTCCTGGTGAACCCATCCTTGAATGGAAAGGAAACGTTGCCACGCCGAAAGGTAGGTTTATTTCCTACCTTACATCAAGAAAGATGATCTCCAAGGGTTATATCTACCATCTTGTTCGCGTTATGGACGCGGTGGCGGAATCGCCTACTCTACAATCAATTCATATAGTCAATGAATTTCCGGATGTCTTTCCAGATGAACTCCCAGGTCTTCCTCCTGAAAGGGAGATTGAGTTTGGCATCGATGTGTTGCCTGATACTCACCCAATTTCTATCCCTCCATATAGAATGGCCCCAGAGGAATTGCGAGAGTTGAAAGTACAGTTGAAGGACTTGCTGGACAAAGGCTACATTAGGCCTAGCAATTCACCTTGGGGTGAGCCAGTCTTGTTCGAACGAAAAAAAGCCGGATCGTTACAGATGTGTGTCGATTATCGTCAGTTGAATAAGGTCACCATAAAGAACAAATATCCACTTCCAAGAATTGATGTCCTGTTTGACCAACTCCACGGAGCTAAATATTTCTCAAAAATTGACCTACGTTCAGGATATTTTTAGTTGAGAGTCAAGGAGAAAGATATTCCAAAAACAGCCTTCCGAACGAGATATGGGCATTTCGAGTTCCTAGTAATGTCATTTGGGCTAACAAACGCCCTGGCTGCTTTTATGGATCTCATGAACACTGTATTCAGGCCTTATCTTGATGTGTTCGTGGTGGTATTCATTGATGATATCTTAGTGTATTCCCGTTCAGAGGCAGAACATATGAGTAACTTTGTGGATAGTATTGCATACCCTTCGGGATCACCAGTTATATGCAAAGCTCTCCAAATGTGAATTTTGGCTGAACTCAGTAGCATTCTTAGGCCACGTGATATCTGATGAGGGTATTAGTGTCGATACTCAAAAGATCGACGCAGTCAATAATTGGCCAAGACCTACTACGCCATCAAAAGTCCGTAGCTTTTTCGGGTTAGTCGGGTATTATAGGCGGTTTGTAGAACGATTCTCTTCTATATCAGCACCATTAACTAAGCTGACCCAGAAAGCCACCAAATTCCAATGGTCGGATGTTTGTGAGCGGAGTTTTCAGGAACTGAAAGATCGATTGACATCCGCTCCAGTTCTTACTCTTCCTGAAGGAACCGAAGGTTATGTGGCATATTGTGATGCCTCCGGCGTAGGTTTGGGTGTGTATTGATGCAGCACGGGAGGGTGATTGCTTATGCTTCGAGATAATTAAAGGAGCATGAAAAGAATTATCCAACCCATGATTTGGAATTAGCTGCAGTAATATATGCTTTGATGATATGGCGACACTGTCTGTACGGTGTCCATGTTGATATCTACACAGATCACAAAAGTTTGCAGTACATCTTCAGTCAGAAAGAGTTAAATTTGAGACAACGACATTGGCTCGAATTACTGTACGACGTTGAAATATTGTATCATCTGGGAAAAGCCAATGTTGTGGCAGATGCCCTCAGTCGTAAGTCAATGGGAAGTTTAGTGCACGTTGAAGCAGGTAAACGGAGTTTAACTGAAGAGCTTCATCAACTAGCTAACATGAGAATCAGATTATTAGACTCCGAGGATGGAGGTGTTGTGGTACATAATACATCAGAATCATCTCTCATAGCCGAAGTGAAGGCACGACAATACGAAGATCCCACCTTGTTGCGATTGAAAGAGAGCATTCAGCAAGGTAAAATTTCAGATTTTGAGATCGCAGGAGATGGAACACTGAGGTGCCAAGGCCGATTATGTGTGCCTAATGTAGCAGGATTGCGAGAAAAGATTATGAGGGAAATTCATCAATCCCGATATTTCATTCATCCTGGCTCGACAAAGATGTATCATGATGTCAAGGAGCTGTACTGGTGGGATGGTATGAAAAGGTGTTACGACCGAACCGGAGGGTCGCGACATGGCACCGGACCCTGCTTGCAGAGCGCCGGCGTACCCCTCATATCTGCTATCTTACTTTCTTTGTTATCTACAAAGCCTTTCATACGCATGCAGTTTTGAACAACATCACATTGGGCGGAAACGTCATACCATGACATAAACATACTTGTATACATAGTATGCCAACGGGGCTACAGTGCAAAACTATACAACATAATACATATGCAGACGAGGCAATACAACCGTACATGAGTCAACCCAACACTGGTCTATACATACATTACATTTGTCTATGAGCCTCTACAAGAACATACATTAAGCAACCTATGTCAGAACAGGGCCCCGACATGCCCAACATATCTACACAAGGTGCATACCAAGGCTGTAGCAAGTCCGAAAGATGAATCTTGCTAATATCTGCTGAATCCGGATAGCCTACTACTGTGGGGAGCTCCGTCTATCAGTCTATTAGGACCTGCAGCACGACATGCAGCATCCACAATAAAGGACGTCAGTACGGATAATGTACTAAGTATGTAAGACAGGAAAACATAATATAAGAACGATAGTATAAGCATCAGGATAGAAACATGTAACCTGTAATAAGTGAATTGCCTCTGAGGGCAGCTAACCATGAGCTATTCGTAGTGCTCATGTCTATACACATAACTCTTATAACATTATCGTATACATGTTTACTATCATTATCTTCGCCTTATATTCACGCCTCTGTGGGCTTGTCATTTTCATATACATTTATTGTTACCGCATACGTTCACATAATCGTTACCTTATACAATTACATACGCCCCCATGGGCTCATCATCATCATATGCCTCTGTGGGCTCATCATCGTCATATGCCTCTGTGGGCTCATCATCATCCTATGCCTTTGTGGGCTCATCATTATCATATCATAGCATATCTTACCCGGCCGTACTAGGCGCGGTCATAACATACCCGGCCTTCATTAAGCGCGGTCATAAGAATTAAATTACACATATATAATGCATTGCGTGCTCATTCATTAAACGTGTTTCAAACCCTTTTTAGTGACATACGATTATTACCCTCTTTTCTACATGTAATTAAGAATGTCTCTTTAACATGAACCTTATAATACTCACGGAATACCATCAACATTAATATCATAATCAGCAAGAGCAATTCTTCCTTAGAGGGAAACAATACAAGTAATCCTAACTTTTAGGAGTAGAATATTCTTTTGGAGCTCGTTCATAGCATTGTATTCAAATAGGAGTCATGAAAAAGAAAGAACGGTATGGTCTTACATACCTGGCGTTAACTGTGCCGGTTCTCAAGCTACGCAATTTGCCACAATTCCTTAGTCTACATTTAAGGAACAATCCAACCATTATTCACCAAACGTTATAACTATCATTAATCACAATCCCCTAGTTTTTCATGGTGCCTCCCCATGCTCCTTTCTCCTCTAATACTTATCAAACGTATTTATAACACATGAAACTCATTTACAACTCATAATAACCATGACCCATTCCGTTTAGTAGTATTAAACTTAAGCTCATGGCTTCCAAACACCTCCCCATGAGTCCTTACAGGCATGCAACTACATATCATGAATGCCCAAGAGAAAACTACATGAAAGGGAGTAATAACTTACCTTGCATGTGAATTCCTAGCCCTTTTCCTTCGATTCCTCAAATTCTAAGTCGTGCCCTCAATTTGGGCTTGTAGGAGGAGAAAACTCAGCTAGGGTTTCTCTTTAGTTCTTCAATTTCTTGATTTCCTCCTTCAATTTGGAGTTTGGAAGAGAAGAAATTGGCTGTGTTGGTGTAGGACTTTGAGAGGGGCCGTTTGGGGCCTTCTACTATGCTTAAGCTTCAGAAAATGAAGAAGGAACGGGTTTGGGTCCCTTTTATAGGCCTGCCAATAAGTGGCACGCGTGTCTGACATTTTCAGGTTTGAGGTCGCATATCCGCCGCAAACAGGACATGCGATTCGCATTCTGGTCGCAAATCTCAACCCAGAAATCTATGGCATTATGCGACCAGAAGGGCCAGATTTGCGGTTCGCATTTCCAATTTCTGACGTGGATTCCGCCCAGAACCTTGTTCCATTATGCGATGGAAGATGTCACATTTGCGGTCCGCATTTGCATTATGCGGTCCGCATACTGGCTGCATATTTGACACAATTTCAGCCCAGAACTCTGTCTCAGTTTGCGATCCTGGTGTTGGATATGCGGTCCGCATTTGTGCTTTGCGGTCGCATATCCAACTATGCGACACTTCTGCTCTTTTTCTTAACTCTTGAACTATTTTCCGAGTTCTTAGGTCCTTATATGTAACTACTTCACAGCGTATTCTAGTGTACGAATTTACGGGTTGTAACACTCTCCCCCCCTTAGGAACATTCGTCCCCAAATGTAGGGATCTGTGGAAACCAGTGAACCCCAGCATTAAATGAAACGTAATAATGAAGAGTATCTCAAATTCCTATTTACCTCGTATGGACGCCTCTCCTTTCCATGCGTTCTGTGTTTCTTCGGCATCATCATTATTTACATTGTGGAACAGGTACAGATATTTAGCTTTCATCTCTTCTTCTGCTTCCCATGTCATCTCTTCCACGTTCCTGTTCCTCCATAACACCTTAACGGAAGCTACATCTTTTGTCCTTAGCTTGCGGATTTGTCGGTCCAATATGGCCACTGGTGCCTCTTCGTAGGTTAGATCCTCTGCAATCTGTATGTCTTGGATGGGGATGACCCAAGAAGGATCTCCGATGTATTTCTTCAACATGGACACATGGAATACTGGATGGATAGGTTCCATTTCGGATGGTAGTTCTAACTCATAGGCAACATGTCCGATTAGTCGAAGGACTTTGTACGGACCGATGTACCTCGGGCTTAATTTACCTTTCTTTCCGAAGCACATAACACCCTTCATTGGCGAGACTCTCGGGAAAACCCAATCAGTAACTTCAAACTCTAGATTACGACATCGGACGTCAGAGTAGGACTTTTGCCTGCTTTGTGCCTCCTTTAATCGTTCCTGTATCACCTTCACTTTCTCAATAGCTTGATGAATCAAATCTGGCCCATATAATTCAGTTTCACCAATTTCGAACCACCCAACTGGTGATCTACACCTTCTCCCATACAGTGCCTCATATGGGGCCATCTTAAT
>MCJB01052419.1:180045-195387 GCA_002018475.1 Nicotiana obtusifolia | reverse complement strand
CAGGCGTGCCACCCGCTCCCACATACATCACATCCCGTGGCAGGCGTGCCACCCGCTCCCACTTACAATATCCTGTGGTAGGCGTACCACCCGCTCCCACTTTCATAATATCTCGTGGCAGGCGTGCCACCCGCTCCCACTTTCATAATATCTCATGGCAGGCGTGCCACCCGCTCCCACTTTCATAACATCTCGTGGCAGGCGTGCCACCCGCTCCGATACGAGTTCAACCATATAAAGTTTGTCGAATTCCGACACCGGATCGACCTCCAACCCTCAAGTCTAAACTTTAGGGTTTTCCCACAATTTTCTCAACTTAAATTACCAAATAAATTGCTAAAAACGGTGATGAACTGAGGTAATTCCTCAAAATTTTAGTTAGGAATACTTACCCCAATGTTTCTCTTGAAAATCTCCCAATATTTGCTTCAAGGTTCGCTTCAATCCGAGTTCTATGGCCCCAAGTATGTTTAAGGTGACACAAACCCCTCCTTTACGAATTTATCCATGAAAATCTCCTTTGAATATGGTTTTGAGGTTGATTTATGGTGATTCTATATTGTTTGAAGGTGTTCTTCCTCCTGGGTATCGAAATTGGGTCTTGTAGGGCAAAATGAACACTGAGTTCTACTTAAAAGCATCAAAAAATCGGGTTAAAACGCCTTCTTCAGGTCAAAAATGCGATTCTGTTTGCCAAAAATGAGGACCGCATTTCACCTTTGCGGTTCGCATTTTCCCCCAAGTTTCTGCCTCATTCTGCGACCAAAATGCGGTTCGCATGTCGAATCTGTGGTCGATTCTGCGATCGCAGATTCGACATGTCGGCAGAATTTTTCCCCCACACGAAAATAGGCATAACTTCCTCATACGATGTCCGAATTGGATGATTGTTTTTGCTATGGCTCCGAAATTTCGATACGGATCTAATGCTTCAATCAAAACTGAATTTGGAGTTCATTTGCATAATATGATACCACTTTTTCTTGAATGTACGACATCGACACCTTCTTGAAACGCCAAGATTAAACTCCATCAACCATCCAAAATCCATTCGATACCCTCGGGACTTCAACAAAACATGCCAACATGTCCCATAACATTATTCAAACTTTTTCCACCCTTCGGAACGTTCAAATTAACATCATAACATCAAATTCGCATCGGATTCAAGCCTAAGGACCTCAAAATCTTCTAAATCGCTCTTTTGGTCTAAACTCGACCAAACCACGTCCGAATGACCTGAAATTTTTCACACAAGTCATAAATTACATATCGAAGCTACAGCAACTTTCGGAATTCCATTCCGACCCTCGGATCAAAATCTCGCCTATCAACCGGAAATCGCCAAAATTCTAACTTCGCCAATTCAAGCCTAATTCTACACGGGACCTCCAAAACTAATTCCGATCACTCTCCTATGTCATAAATCCTCTCCCGAAACTAACCGAATCATCAGAATTCACATCCGAGCATTCTAACTCATAAGTCAACATACGGTTGACTTTTACACTTAAGCCTTCTTGAAAGAGACTAAGTGTCTCATTCTTACTGATTTTACTCCGAATGCAACTTACTCAACTTGATTACATAAAACATAGATAACAAAATATAATGAGACAGAAAATGGGGAAGACGGAGTGGTAACCCACGAGACGACTCGTCACAATTTAGCACATCATTCTTGTACCAACGAGAGAGTCTTCACCAAAAAAGATAAATTTGAAGTTGTCATGATCCAATATCACATATGTTTTGATGGCGCCTATCGAAATACTAGGCAAGTCGACAACTCACAAATAACCACGCATCTTTAATTTAAAATATACATAGATAAGCTTAAATAATAAATGTCTCGTAATTTTTTGATAAGAAACCATCGTGACTCAATTCAAAATCCCCTCAAAATCCGGGTGTCATTGAGTGACTGCCAAAACACTTTCTAGAAAGATAGGACAATACAAGTAACTGAAAAAGAAGAAGAGTCAAGATCTACGGATGCCAAGGCAGCTTTACCTCGATAGTCTCCAAATAGATAAAGCTCCAAAGCTAACAACCATCGTGTCCAGAAGTACATGGATTTGCAGCCGAAGTGCAGAGTGTAGTATGAGTACAACCGACCCAATGTACTCAATAAGTATCGTAAATAAACATAGGAAAGCAAAAGAAGCAAATTATAAACTATGCTAGCTATCACCTGTGTAGTTTCATCTTTTAAATCGGTACAGAAACATATCGAAGACTAACTCATCAAGTTTAGTGAGGAAAACATCCGAGTGTGCATGTCTACAATTTCTGAAATACTTTGCTCCGACAATATCATAGCATATAAAGGTAATATGCAGTAAAATCAAATAAATGATTAAGAAAATTGTAAGTAAAGATGAAATGCAAAATCCAACACAAAACAGGCAAGATTCCCTAAACTTTCGATATTCGTTCCAACCACTGATCAATATTCTCAATAGTCGTATGTACACCATCAAGAAATAAACATGAGAGGGTGACCCTAGGGGATGGATCCGTATCCACACGTCATACGAACAACTCACGTGTTGCACGGACAACTCACGTGCGAATAATAGAACCTGCTCGGACAACTCACATGCTGCACGGACAACTCACGTGCCAATAATATCAATACATGAATCCGCACGAACAACTCACGTGCCATTCCTGCCTGGCGCGGTCACAAGCCTCCAGTCCAAACATATCATACAGGAACAATTAAACAAATATACATGTATGATATGAATGAATAACAAATCTCATATTGCAGGACTAGTATAAATGACATGCTAAAGTGTAGGCATGTGCAAAGTGTGCTATCATAACTCAAATCGTCAATTTCATCACTGAAAAGCATTTATCAAGATCATTTAGGGATTAAACCTCTATTTAGCCTTATACATGGCTCAAATAGTTCACACAAAATGTTAAAAATACGGGAAATATCATAGCTTAAAGCTTAACCGTCAATTCTAGGCTTACAAGAGCCTGAGCACAACCCGAACATGAATAAATAACCCCAGTGCCCGCACATGGGTTCATCCCCACGAATGTATGGACCCAATAGCACGTAGCAATCATAATAATTTAGGCAGCTAGTGCCTCAACCGAGTTTAAATAAGATACAAAACTCAAGCAAATCAAATCACTCCGCTAGCAAGCCCTTCCCACGCATATCCATCTGTAGAAGGCTTGGATTTAGCCATAAATAACGTAATACTATCAATAAAAGCTATAGGAATTGTCTCCAAATGATAAAACTAAGATTTTAAACCAAAGTCAAAAAGTCAACCACGGGCCCACATCTCGATATCCAAAAAAATTAAGAAAATCCGAACACCCATTCAACCACGAGTCCAACCATACCAAAATTACACGAGTCCGATTGCAACTCGACCTTCATAACCTCAATTTAAAGCCTATGAAGTTTGTACGATTTTTCCCAATTTTTCCAACCCCAAACACTAACTAAATGATAAAAACAATGATAGATTCATGTATATTAACCAAATCCGAGTTAGAATCACTTATCCCAACCAACTCTTTGAAAATCCCTTCAAGAATCACCCAAATCCGAGGTTTCTAGGTAAAAATATGAAAATGGGTTTAAACCCTCGATTTGATATTTTAGCAGTCTGCCCAGATGTTCCTCTTTGCGATTGCGGAATGTCCCTCGCGTTGCGAAGAACAAATTAAGCTGCGCTCAGAAATAGCATATGCGAACACGAAGACCATGTCGCGAACATGATGGCCATCGCACCTAACACTCCTCGATCGCGTCCTCACCTTTGCGATCGCGTAGGCTTAAATCCTGACGCCCAGCTGGCCACTCCTCTACGCGATCGCGTGGACCTCCTCGTGTCTGCGATGACCTAAGCCTCATAAAGCTATGCGAACCCAAACATACTATCGCGAATGTAGAGAACAAATCCCCAGCTGCCAATAACAACTCCCCGCGATCGCGTCTCCTTCTCTACAATCGCGAAAGCGGAAACCAGCAACAGGAAAAATAGTAGTTCTTCAAGGTTCAAAAATGCATCGAACATGATCCGAATCACACCTGAGGCCCCTCGAGACCTCAACCAAACATACCAACAAGTCCTAAAATATCATACGAACTTGCTCGAAGTCTCAAGTCACATCAAACAACACTAAAACCACAAATCGCGCATCGATTCAAGCCATATGAACTTACGAACTTCTAACTTTCAAAACTAGTGCTGAAACATACCAAGCCAACTCCGATGGACCTCAAAGTTTGCACGCAAGTCATAAATGACACAATGGATCTATTCCAACTTCTGGAACTAAAATTCGTGCCAGGTAACAACAAAGCCAACTCTCGGTCAAACTTCTCAACTCTCCAAACTTCAACTTTTTCCAACTTTTGCCAATACAAGGCAAAATTTATCTAGAGACATCCAAATCAATATCCGGAACACTCCTAAGTCAAAATTACCATACCGAGCTAGGAGAACAATTAAAACTCCATTCCGAACCCATTTACGCATAAGTCAACATTCGGTCAACTCTTTCAACTTAGGCTTCAAACTTTGGGACTAAATGTCCAAATTCATTCCGAAATAAGACTTTTTACAAATAAAAAAGAATGTTCCAGTTGTTATGATAATGAATGAACTACCAGAGTGCGTTGCTATGAATGGCCCTTTCCACGAGAGATTCATAGTCTTACACTTCCGCAAATCCCTGGAACCAAGCCAACCACCCCAGCAAGTTGCATAAAAACAAACACAGAATATGCAATAAATGGGGAAACGGGGCGATAATACTCAAAACGAGTAGCCGACATATATCCTCCCCTTCTTATACAAACGTTCATTCTCGAACGAGTCTACAATCATACCTGGAGTCTCAAATAAGTGTGGATATCTGCTTTGCATCTCCCGCTCGGTCTCAGAAGTAGCCTCCTCGACTGGCTGACCTCTCCACTATACCTTCACTGAAGCTATGTTCTTTGACCTCAACGTTCGAACTTCTCGATCCAAAATGGCCTCCGACTCCACATTATAAATAAAATCCCCATCTAACTTAACCATGCTGAAGTTCAAAACATGTGACGGATCGCCGAAATACTTCCGGAGCATGGAAACATGAAACACTTGATGAACACTCGATAGACTAGGCAGCAATTCAAGCTTGTAAGCCACCTCTCTAATCCTCTCAAGCACATCAAAAATCCTAATATATCGAGGCCCAACTCGCCCTTCTTCCCGAACCTCATAACACCCTTCATGGGTGAAACTCCGAGAAGTACCTTCTCTCTCACCATGTAAGCAACATCACGAACCTTTCGATCGGTGTAACTCTTCTGTCTAGAATGTGTCGTGTGAAGCCAATCCTAAATCAACTTAATCATGGCTAAAACATCCCGTACCAAGTCAGTACCCAATATCCTAGCCTCACTCGGCTCAAACCAACCAACCGGCGATCGGTATCGCTTCCCGTACAAGGCGTCATACGGAGCCATCTGAATACTTGACTGGTAGTTGTTGTTGTAGGAAAACTCTGCAAGCGGCAGAAATTGATCCCAAGAACCCCCGGAATCTGTGAGACAAGGGCGTAACATATCTTCTAATATCTGGATAGTCTACTCGGACCGTCCGTCCGTATGAGGATGGAATGTTTTACTCAACTCAACCCGTGTGCCTAACTCTAGCTGCACTGCTCTCCAAAACAATGATGTGAACTGCGTGCCCCAATGTGAAATGATGGACACCGGTACACCGTGAAGGCAAACAATCTCGCGGATATAGATCTTAGCCAACCGCTCTGAAGAATAGGTAGTCCCAACTGCAATGAAATGCTCAGACTTGGTCAACCGATCCACACTTCTAGCATCAAGTTTCCTCAGAGTCCGTGGGAGCCCAACTACGAAGTCCATGGTGATATGTTCCAATTTCTACTCTAGAATCTCAAGCCTCTGAAGCAAATTACCCGGCCTCTGATGCTCATACTTCACATGCTGATAATTCAAGCACTGAGCTACAAACCCCACTATGTCTTTCTTCATCCTTCTCCACCAGTAGTGCTGCCTCAACTCCTGGTACATCTTTGCGGCACGTGGATGAATGGAATACCGCAAACTGTGAGCCTCCTCAAGAATCAACTCTCGTAGCCAGTCCACATTGGGCACACAAATTCAACCCTGCATCCGCAACAGCCCATCATCTCTAATAGAAACCTCCTTGGCATCATTGTGCTGAACTGTATCCTTAAGAACATGAAAATAAGGGTCATCATACTGATGCTCTCTAATGCGATCATATAAAAAAGATCGAGAAACGATAAAAGCTAGTACCCGACTAGGCTCTGAAACATCCAACCTCACGAACTGATGGGCCAAGGCCTGAACATCTTATGCAAGCAATCTCTCACCAACCGGAATAAATGCAAGGTAACCCATATTCACTGCCTTCCTACTCAAGGCATCGACCACGACATTGGCCTTCTTGGGAGGATATAGAATGGTAATATCATAGTCATTTAGCAGCTCCAACCATCTCCGCTGCCTCAAATTTAGATCCTTTTGTTTGATCAAGTGTTGAAGACTTCGGTGGTCCGTAAATACCTCACAAGACACACTGTGGAGATAATGCCTCCAAATCTTCAATGCATGCATGATGGCTGCCACCTCCAAATCATGAACATGGTAGTTCTTCTCATAAGACTTCAGCTGTTGTGAGGCATAAGCAATCACTCTACTCTCCTATATCAAGACGCACCCAATACCAATCCGAGAAGCATCACAATAAGATGTATAAGAACCCGATGCTGAAGGCAAAACTAGAACTGGAGTTATGGTCAAGGCAGTCTTGAGTTTTTGAAAGCTCTCCTCACACTCATCAGACCACCTGAATGGGGCATCCTTTTGGTTCAATCTGGTCAAAGGCGTGGCAATGGACGAGAACCCTCCATGCAACGATGATAACATCTAGCCAAGCCAAGAAAACTCTGAATCTCAGTAGTTGACGACGGCCTAGGCCAAATCTAAACCACCTCTATCTTCTTCGGATCCAACTTAATCCTCTCACTGGACACCACGTGCCCCGAGAGTGCCACCGAACTAAGTCAAAGCTCACACTTGAAGAACCTGGCATAAAGCTTCTTCTCCTTCAACCTCTAAAGTACAACCCTCAGATGTTGTGCATGCTCTTTCCAGCTACATGAGTACACCAGGATATCATCTATAAATACTATGACAAATGAATCAAGATATGGTTGGAATACGCTATTCATCAGAAGCATGAATGTCGTTGGGGCATTGGTCACCCAAATGACTTCACAAGGAACTCTTAGTGACCATAACAGGTCTTGAAAGCCGTCTTCAGAATATTCGAGTCCCAAATATTCAACCGGTGATACCCAAACCTCAAATCAATCTTGGAGAACACCCTAACTCCCTGAAGCTGGTCAAATAAATCATCAATGTGTGGCAAATGATACTTGTTCTTAATTGTAACTTTGTTCAACTACCTATAGTCGATGCATATCCGCATAATACTATCTTCCTTCTTCAAAAATAGAACTGGTGTACCTTAAGGCGACTCACTAGGCCTAATGAACCCCTTATCAAGAAGCTCCTGAAGTTGCCTTTTTAATTCCATCAACTCTGCCGTTGCTATACGTTTCGGATGAATAGAACTGGGTTGAGTGCCCAACACCAAGTCAATACCAAAATCAAAATGTGGCATGCCCGGCAGGTGTACAAGGAACACATCCGGGAAGTCTCCCGCTATTGGAACAGAATCAATAGAAGGAGTATCATCACAAACATCCGTCACAAAGGTCAAATATGACAAACACCCCTTCCCAACCATTCGTTGGGCCTTCAGATATGAAATCACCTTGCTGGGAACATATTTAGAGAACCTTTCCACTCGATCCTAGGTAACCCCGGCATCGCCAATGTCACGGTCTTAGCGTGACAATCTAAAATAGCATGACATAGAGACAGCTAATCCATACCCAGAATCACATCAAAATCAACCATACTAAGCAATAAGAGATCAGCTCCAGTCTCCAATCCTCCAATGATAACCACACACAATCAATACACACGGTCCATAATAATAGTATTCCCCATCTGTGTAGATACATGAACAGGCAAAACTAGGGACTCACGGGGCATATCCAAATAATGAGTAATATAGGATGATACATATGAATAAGCAGAACCAGGGTTAAATAATGTGAAAGCATCCCTAGGAACATTGAAACAATACATGTGATCACTGCGTCTGAAGCAACGGCTTTTGGCCTAGCAGGGATAGTATAGAATCGGGCTTGACCGCCACGTGACCGGCCTCCCCCTCTTCAGCGACCTCTAGATGTGTGAGACACCACCCAGAGCTGGCTGAGCGGGTGGTGCAGCTTCTGGTTCTGGTATCATCAGCCGAGAACTCTGCTATGGGACCTCACTCAACAGCCTAGAGCAATCCCTCTTGAGATGACTCAAGTCCCCGCACTCAAAACAACCCCTCCTCTAACAAAGCATGGTATGGACTCTTCGTTGGTAACGCACTGAATGATGGCTGATCCGAACGATTACTGTAAGAACCATGACTAATTGATGCACCATGCTGAACCTGGACAAGCCATCTGAGCGGGCATATATGGATGACCTCTGCTCTGGTGAGACTGCCTTCTAGAAGAAACACCACTGAAACCACCCAAACCATGAGACATCTTGGACTCCCTCTCCTTATCCAAGAAGTCCTGAACATCCTCCGACTCAACCCTACTGAATGATAGAAGCTTGAGCCTCCCAAACCTCTCTAGTCTCGTCTGCTCCTTGTCACCCATAGTGGGACCCACCTAGGCCCGAGCAATTGCAATCGACTGGGCTGGTGGTACCCCTAATGTGTGAAGTCCCTGCCACCTACTCTGGAGTATGGGCGGTGGGAGTCTAAGCACCTCCCCCGACTTAGGAAATGGCTTGTGCGGCCTGAACCGGAACTGCTTGAGCAAGCTAGTGCATACAGTCAATATCTGGGCCATAGCCTCCTAAATGCCTAGAATCACAATGGGCACAGCTGCTGCCTGAGCTGGTCCAACTGGCTCAACAACATCCTGAATCTGCTCCTGAGCTGGAGCAACTGGTGGGTCTACAGGTGCTGCTCTAGCTGTTGTACGAGCAGCACCCCGGCCTCTACCGCGGCCCCAACCTCTCATGGCCCTAGCTGGTGGTACTCTGGTAGCACGTGTCCTCACCTTCTGTGAGTGAATAGAATAGCAAATATTTAGTTTTCGGTATCAACAAATCCACATGACAAAAACACAAGAAAGTGAATTTTTTCCTAAGGGTTCAGTAGCCTCTCAAAAATAAGTACAGACATCTCCATACCGATCTGCAACTCTACTAAAACTACTCATGACTCGCGAGACCTATGTAAACTAGGCTCTGATACCAACTTGTCATGACCTAAAATCACATATGTCCTGATGGTGCTTATCCAAATACTAGGCAAGCCGATAACTCACAAATAACCATGCATCGTTAATTTAAAACATACTGAGATAAGCTTACATAATAAAATTCTCATAATTTACCAATAAGAAAACATCACGGCTCAATTTAAAATTCTCCCAAAATCCGGGTGTCACTGAGTACATGAGCATCTAAATGATGACATAGTCTGACTACTAGAACACTGTCTAGAAAGATAGGAAAGTACAAGTAACTAAAAAAAAAAGAAGAGTCAAGTTCTACGGATCCCAAGGCAGCTACCTCGATAGTCTCCAAATAAATAAAGCTCCAAAGCTAACAACTGTCGTGCCTAGAAGTACCTGGATCTGCACACGAATTGCAGAGTGTACTATGAGTACAACCTACCCAATGTACTCAATAAGTATCGTTAATAAACACAACAAGGTAAAACAAGCACAAATTATAAATTATGCTAGCTATCACCTATGTAGTTTCATCTTTTAAACCGGTTCAGAACAATATTGAAAACTAACTCATCAAGTTTAGTGAGGAAAACATTCGCATGTTTATGTGTAAAACTTTTGAAATACTCTGCTCAGACAATATCATGGCATATAGAGGTAATATGAAGTTAAATCAAATAAATGATCAAGGAAAGTGCAAGAAAAGATGAAATGCAAAATCCAAGACAACACTGACAAGATTCCCTCAACTTTCAATATTCATTCCAACCACTTATCAGTATTCTCAATAACCACGTGTACACCATCAAGAGAGAAACATGAGTAGGTGACCCTAGGGGGATGGATCCCTATCCACGTGATGCACGGACAACTCACGTGCGAATAATAGAACCCCACGAACAAATCACGTGCTGCATGGACAACTCACGTGCCAATAATAACGATAGATGGATCCGCACGGACAACTCACGTGCCACTAACACAATCCGCCTGGTGTGGTCACAGGCACAAAAACACAATACGCCCGGCATGGTCACAGGCTCAACAACACAATACGCCCGGCATGGTCATAGGCCTCCAGTCCATCCATATCATACAGGAGCACTTAAACAAGTATACTTGTATGTGATAAATAAATAACAAATCTCATGCTTTAGGATTGGTATAAATGACATGCTAAATTGTAAGCATGTGCAAAGTGTGCTATCATAGCTTAAATTGGCAATTTCATCACTGGAAAGCATTTATCAAGTTCATTAAGAGATTAGACCTCTATGTAGCCTCATACATGGCTCAAATAGTTCACACAAAATGTTACAAATATAGGAAATATCATAGGATAAAGCTTTACAGTCAATTCTAGGCTTACAAGAGCCCGAGCACAACCCGAACATAAATAAATAAGCTCGGAGCCTGCACATGGGTACATCCCCACACATGTGCACACCCAATACCATGTAGCTATCACAATAATTCAGGCAACTAGTGCCTCAATCAAGTTTAAATAAGATACTTACATCAAGTAAATCAAATCACTCCGCTAGCAAGCCCATCCCACGCGTATCGATCTCCGAAAGGCTCAAATCTAGCAAAAAATAACGTAATATTATCAATAAAAGCTATAGGAATTGACTCCAAATGATTAAAGTAAGATCTTACCAAATTCAAAAAGTCAACTCAAAACGCCAACCCCGAGCTCACGTCTCGAAATGCGATAAAATTAACACAATCTAAACATCCATTCAACCACGAGTCCAACCATACCAAAATTACTTGATTCCGATCACAACTCAACCTTTAAATCCACAAATTAAAGCCTATGAAGCGAATTGAATAAATTAAGTTTCGTCGAAAGTTGACAAGTTGAGAATGTTATAACATGTACTTTTGGAGTGAGACAAGGGTGCTTAACATGATAAGGAGGTTATGTTATGAGTTATTTTATTCATATGATACTCGTGTGTTATGTTTTAAAATCAAACGAGTTGTAGAACAAAAGTTGGCAAAGTTCATCACAAATGACACTCGTAAATGTGCTGAAATTTAGGTTAAATATAATAGAGCTTTTCCCCCAATATACTTGGAATTAAAGGATGATCCACCTACCAAAATGAATATATACAAGTCCAGTTTCTAACGCATTAATTTTTTTGTCGATAAAACATCAAAGTATAAAGATATTCGCATTATCGCGAGACAACGTAAGCAGCTCCCGATGGGATCCACTTAGGCGGTGGACGACCCTTGATTATTTTAATGATGTTGGACGGTCATTTTTTGTCATTGTACTGACATCCCTTTTGCCGGGGATGCTACATTTCATGCTTGCAAGTCCTGATAAACAGATGGATAGACCTTCCTAAGTAGACAGAGCCAAACATCAGCTTGATTGGTAATCTCCACTTCCCCGGAGTTACTAGGTCTAGACTTTGGAGTCCATTTTATATATATAGGTTTGATGGGTAGGTCGAGGCCCTGTCCGACCATGATACAGTTCAGTTATCTCTAGAGTCCTGTAGACGAGTCCTGTATAGTTTGTGTAGCAGTTGATGTTCATGGCAGCCTCGTCGGCCTTCATAGTTATATATATGAGCTTCTAGGCATGTTTACCCCTCAGATGAGAGAGATGTTATTTTTAGATAATTCATAGTATGGACCTATCGGTCTTGATTGGTATTGTCACATTGCAGGTAGGCCTGACAAAGTTCTTCCCAACGTGGCACAGATTGAGGCCACATAGATCATGCATACCAATGTGCAAATTTCTAGCTTAATACCCTAATATAGGAATATCAAACACACCAAGTGAATAGCAGGCCATGGGAGTATCATAAGGTAAAAGTATAAGTTTCAACATATAACAGAAGCAAGGTGAATGAGGGAATGAGGTACCCGGTTAGTGAAGATTATCATTATTTACAATTCAGACAGAGAAAAACAAGCATTTTGAGTTACCTTCAGCAGTCATAGAGGTATGTACGATTTGCTACACCCATCTCACTCATGCCCTATGGGAGCTAAGAGATATTGTTTAAGAGAATGACGAGATATCATGATCCAGCTGGGGTTAGAGTAACCCAAAATTGTGGATGGGTTGTCAGTGTTAGTTGACATTTTTGAAGAATATTCAAACGTGGTAATAGTTCTCCTTGTGATACACCAAAATGGTGCACTCTAAAATAGTACAGTTAGATATGAATACTAGAATATTCAGAATATTCAGAAGATAGGCACTGGAATCCTACAGGGATAAATATTTATCTTAGTGTGGCTCTCGTCCCTAGTAAAGAGAGAATGTTAGGTGACCCGAAGAGCCAGTGGATAGAGCAAGGAGAGCTAAAATCGAGAAATTGTTTTGTTGAAGATTTCCGAATAAGGTAATAGATAGAATATTTGAAGGAGAATAAGAAGAGAGTAAATGAAGCATTATATGTAAGATGTGATAAATGAGTGATAATGATAAACCAAAATATAACAAGATGATAGAGTCTATAGCCAAGTGAAAGAAAATACAAGAGGTGACAGGCCTTGAGACAATAAAAGAGTATAACCCATAAAGTCATATGCTCATTTCGAGAAATGAGTTGGTGACTCCAACGTGATTACTAGAAGGAAAAATTAGACCCGCGGAGTAATAGAAATTAGTATGGGCTAATGAAAAAGATAAATTGAACATAAATTAGGGATGGAATATTTGATAATAGTCGACATCGTGAGAATTTTAGAGATTGCGTTTCGGCAATTATAGAATGGACAACAGAGGAATAACCTTTAAAGGTCATTCAGGAAGATGCTTCACTAAAGCAAACAACATGATCAAAGCTAAGCTTAAGGGACTAAGTGTGCCAGTGACACTATGTGTCACCCTCGTGTGTAAGAAATTCAGTTATCTCAGGTACAGAAGGGTTACCGCAAGGCGATTAAGGGTCATTGAAGATGTGAAAATACATCGAAGATGAAGAGGTAAAACATCTATAGGTAAATCTTTATAGCATTAAATGTTAGTACTCCCCTAAAGTGGGGAACATGGTGTGATATGGTATTAAGTCGGAGTTAAGCGGTTCAGGTAACTATGGAATGGTAAATGAAGAATGCGGTAAAAAGGAAAAAGAGCTGAGATTGCATTTATTTAGATCCTAGAGATATGTTACGACTCCATAACACTATGCAAGCACGATGCCAGGGAGAGGCAGTAAGTGTTCTCGATCAAGATGTAATTGATAAAGAAGTACGAATGAACACTTGATATATAAGGAGTCAGTGCGAGAAGTAAGTTAAAACAAAGGAAATAACCCAAGAGATATTATGCGGAATATAGATATGAGAATGGAAAAATGAGTAGTCAGTAGTTGATCCCTGAAGAGTCTACTTATAGCTAGACAAGAAGATATAGATAAATCAACAGATCATGCAAGATAAGCGTAGTAAACCCCAACATAGGGAATTCAATCTTGCAGCTATAACATCGTAATCCTTGAGAAACATTCAGATAAGAGTTGGGGTAGTTAAAGGTACCGTATAAGTGTTACGAAAATAAAAGAGAGTTCCACGAGGGAAACAATCAAACTTTTAGTTTAGAAGTAACCTTACATGCACAAAGGCGCGAAGGTAAGTAACTAAGGATAATTACGGGCGAGTAAGAACACCAAGAATTCCGTCGGGTATATGATAGAATAAGCTCGCAACTTTACAAGAGTCAAAGGGTCTTCCCTAATTACTACAATGAAAGACTAGCTAGGAAATATGGAAGAAGGCTCAACATATAGCAATTTGAAGAAGAATTGGTCTTGTCACAACAATCTCACTACAACATTGTATGCACTTCATAACAAAGTGGCACCTATCGTGGCTAATGAACGGGGAATAAAAAAAGTCCAAAGGGATATTTGAGATCATATGAATTACAAAAAATTTCAGTACTCATGGGCACTAAAATAAGCCAAGTATTCATGCAGCAAGTGGTAGAATGACCAGGAAAAGTAATTGCTCATATTTAAAGATAACTGAGAAGGCACGAAAGGAATTATTGAATCTACGATCCAGAGTTAGTTATGTTATAACCGCACTTAAGAGTTTGGAGTATTATCCATGCAGCATATATGTTGACATTCATACCGTTATGGGAGACTTCGATATAGGTTAAAAATAATTAAGTCCACGTCACATACAAAGACTTGAATTGTTAGAAGATTATAACATGGATATTCCATAGCGTCCACGAAAGGCTAAAGTAATAACCAATACCGTGAGCCACAGATAGGAAGACAACTTAAGCGTACATAAAGGCTGCGAGAGAAGAGGAAGCCCGAGAGTTATAATAGCCAAATAAATTAGGAGTCCGATTATTAGACCCAGATAATTACAAAAACTGTGACTTAGAACATTGCAGAATCACTCATAATATCATAGGTACAAGAAAGGTAGTACAACGGTCATATTCTATAACAGCTTTATGATAAAGCCAGTTAGAAGATTACCAGCCTCATAAGAAGTCAATATGAATTTCCCACCAGATTGTGTATGCACCAAAGGTGACTATTATAGTAGAGTTTTAACGTGTGGATGTGAATTCCACCAATGTGGAAGGGAGGTTAGGAAAGCGACAGAATATACGATGTGAGATTTAAAGGTAAGTAAGGTAAATGTGAGTGAGAAGGTGATAAGAACAGGTAAGGCCTCGGGACTAAGCCCATCAAAACAAGAGAGATGATGGTTTCCTTAAGTTATAGAAAGCTCATTATAGCCCGAATGAACTCGGAGAAGTCTAAGACTAGAAACATTTAGAAGAGATGGAATGCTACCCTGCTATTAGAATAAGGGTGTAATTATGTAAATGATAAAAGGATGACATCTAGGCCTTCGATTGAGTAATGATTCAAAGAGAAGGGATTTCATGAATCGCACTGGATTAGTATATCCCTCCCC
>MCJB01052419.1:168502-180025 GCA_002018475.1 Nicotiana obtusifolia | reverse complement strand
CCCCCATAAGATGAATCATGTTGGGATGCTATGAAATATGATTATTGAAGTATAGTATCCCTAGGTGGATCAACCAAATAACTTCAAATGTTCCCCGATGCGACATGAGCCCTAATAATAATGTAATATGTAAGAGGTTTCAAGTTATCGGTGGTAGATTATAGATCAACATTAAGGTGAATCAACGGTAGAAAGATAAAAGTTACAAAGTACGAGATGAGATTAGGCTGTCATTCTTAAAATGAATAGTAGTGAGGAAGCATTAAAGGCCTTAGATTTATACATATAGGATAAGCAGCGAGAGAGTAACCTAGAGTTCGGTAGCTAACCTCGGTAATAATAAACTGATGTAAGTGTTATGGTATAGTATGACCTACCAAAATATAGTAAACCCACAAGGATAGACAACTAAGTATGTGAAAAAAAATATAACAACAGTCGTAAGTTTGACAAAGTAACAACGGAAAAACGTCAGTACATCTATAGATGCCCAGAGGGATAGCTAGACATAGTTTAGTATATGTTCACAAAGAAAGGACAAAAGATTGGCGAAAAGCTGGAGGGAAAATGAGAAGAGTTGCATAGCCACACATACAAGGATAGAGTCATACAGGATGCATGACAGAAGGTAGCAACAGTTACAAGATTGGAAGATTCCGACCACAAGCCATGGTGTGAGAAAAAGGCCTAAAGGAGGGAATGTCCTGGCCTTTGGTTTTATTCATAGAACAGTTGCCTAGATGGTAAGGATAATATTAAAGTATTCATAAGAGCTATAGGTTATGAGATTCATAATTTCATTAGTCAACATTCGAGGACGAAAGTTTCGGTGGGAGGGGGAGGAATAATATTACACCCCATGTTTTCGTACGTAAGAGTATATCGTAAGTCAATTGATGTGAGCTTAGAAATGAGATCATCTTTGAAAGTACATTAAGTAAGTTAATCATGTTACCTTGAAGGTAATAAATATTTATGTCCATGAACTGCAAGTACCAAGAGGGTTGGAAGGCTTAGAAGCTAAACGAATTGAAGAAAATAAGTCTTGCCGGAAGTCGACAAGTTGGGGATGTTATAACATTACTTTTGGAGTGAGACTAGGGTTCTTCACATAATAATCAGGTTATGTTAGGAGTTAATTTAGTCATATGATTGTCGTTTGTTATGTTTTGAAGTCAAGCGAAGTGTGGAACAAAAGTTAGCAAAGGTCATCACAAGTTACATTCCTAGATATACTGAAATTTAGGTCAAATGTAGCTCAGCTTTTCTCCTAATATATTTTGAAATATGGGATGATAAACCTATCTAAATTAATAACTATGAGTCTAGTTTTTAATTCATTAAACCATTTATCGATACGACATCGGAGTAGAGAGATATGTGTATTGCGCAAGCAGATTCCAATGGGACCCACTTAGGCGGTGGACGACCTTTGAACATTTTAAAGTGACTGGACAGCTCATTTTTGGTCGTTTTTGACCAAAAAAAGTTCCCAAACTCTCTCAACACCTATCTAATAGTTCTCCAAGATTCCAAGTCGAATCCAAGGAGGTTTTACCTAGACCTAACCTCAAAAGTTATCCTAAGCGTAGAAAAGAGTCTTTATTGTGTTGTGATGCCATTAAGGGTGCTTTTAAGTTAAGGTAAGCATTGGTTCAAGTTTTCTCTGATTATTTAAGGTAAGTGTAACACCCTATTTCTTGTGCTTAAGCTTATCTATGTGTTTGTTAAATTATTTGGATGAAGAATTACAAGATATCACTTTAAGTGGTATAAGAAGTTATTGTCTCTTATTGGACTATTTTGGAGTTATATATATGACTTCATATGGTTGAAAATCATAGGGAATAGCTTGGTTATAATGTTTATATTTTTGTTGTGCTTGTCAATATGTTGAGTATGTTGATGATGTTATAATTAGGAGAACAAGCGACCACACAATACCTAGAAGTAGTTCATGTTCTTGTTGTTGGATTGTTGGGTTGTTGGGTTGTTTGAGGATGAATTAGGAGATGAATAGGAGGTAATAAGTCCTCAAATTGTACTTAATATCATGTTGGACATGTTGTCAAGTTAATGAATGAATTACTTTGGTGTTAAAGGGTTCAAAAAGGATTCAATCTGTGCTTGTCGCTCGTCATGTTAAATAGTAGTTTTGTTGGGTTTGCGCGCTTGTTGCTGTGTAGATTGATTTGTGTTGTTGGGTTATTGGGTGTTTTGTGGTGCTGAAAGTATATAATTGAAGGTTGTATGTGTTCTTGTTGTTTTTATGCACTTGGCGAAACAAGGAAAATAGGAGAGATGCTGCCCGTTTTAATATAAAATAATGTATTTTTTTGCAGCTTAATGATAGTGTTATTATCGTTGTTGTAGATTAAAGTGCGATGAGACTTTTTCAACCTGGTTATTAGACATATGGTGATAATGTATGTTAAGGCTAAACCTTTCCTTCATTTTGGCATGAATCACATAACTACACGCATTTGGTAGCGAGACATAAAGTGAAGTTTGTATTCCTGAATTTATGTACATTATCCTAGTCTCGTAAGTTACAATGTTCTCCCTTCTCGGGACTTTTTATTTAGTTAAGTATTGTCTTCTTTCAGTCAAGAGAACAGAGAGTCTACATATATACACTATTACAACATTTTAACCACCACTGAGCTATAATCGGTGGGCATGGCTCTATTGGGCAACCTCGGATCAGATGGTAAGTTATATACCAAGCCTACTATGTACGAGCACCTGCGAGCAAACCCAGAATGGCCGAGATACCGAGCCTAGTATGGCCGAGCGCCAATGAGCGAGCCTACTATGGCAGAGCAGTTACACGTACTGAGTCTTATAGGGTCGGACGTCTATTTACTTACTACATTGAGAGAGTTGAGTAAGTATCAACAGTTAAGTATATTTTTAGATCATCTTTTATTCCCAGATACTTTTAGTTATTATATTATCAGTTCAGTTTCAGCTTTCAGTTACACTCTTGCCTTACATATTCGGTATATTATTTCTTACTGACGTCCTTTTTGCTGGTTACGCTGCATTTCCAGCCTACAAGTCCTGATAGACAGATGGATCAACATTATTAGTAGACAGAGCCAAACATCAGCTTGATTAGTAAGCTCCACTTCCTCGGAGTTACTAGATCTAGACCTTGGAGTCTATTTTATATATACAGATTTGATGGGTAGGTTGAAGCCCTGTCCTGACCATGATACAGTTCAGTTATCTTTAGAGCCTTGAAAATAAATCTTGTATAGTTGTATATCAGTAGATATTCATGGTGGCCTCGTCGGCCTGCACAGTTATATATATGAGATTTTGGGTATATTTACCCCTCAAATGAGAGAGAAGTTATTTTCAGATAATTCATAATATGGCCCTGTCGGTCTTGACTAATATTGTCAGCTTGCAGGTAGGCCTCGTCGGCCTAAGTTGAGGGCTACCCCTCCAGAGTTCACATTTATAGAGTGGTACGCTCGGGCCGAATATGGCACTGGGTGCAGGCCACGCCTCCCTAGGTTTGGGGTGTGACAACAACGTTAGAATTCTCGCCCCATCTAGAGTGGTATCTCACTTATGGCTCAAGCCCCTGAAAGGAAGCCTTCTTCACCTACCACGTAAGCTACGTAGGAAAGGGTACTGGACATGGAATTTAAGAAAGGAATGAAGAATTTTGATCATATAGTGTCATTTGTGTGCTTTAAGACTTTTCAAACCTATTCTTAAACATTTATATAGCTGTAAAAACTTGTCATTAAGTCTGAAATGAAAAGTTTATTGTTTTCAAACTTAGAAAGCTATTATTCTTTTTAGAGCGGGCTAATAAGGAAATACTATTACATAAACTGGATCGAAGTAATTTATACTGATAGGCAGGAGGTGAATTAACCTAGCTGATCAATAATCTCACTGTGTTGCTTCACGGTCTCCCCTCTCTGGCAACCTAGAAACAGAGTTTATGGCTAGCTCGTTCCTCTTTCACTGTGGTATCTGGACAGACTATAATAGTCTGGCTGATCTCTCTCCTGCCCAGTCTAATAAATAAAAGGAAAAAAAGACCTACAACACAGAATGAAGACTTCAAGAAAGATTTTCCATTTCTCGTCTATGTTTTTTTCTTTTTATCCAGGTCCACACGCAATGGACTTAAAGAGAAGGCTGCTCTTTGTTAATTGTTTTTCTTTCTATTTTTTCTTTGGGGTAGAGGATGGAATGACAGGAGTCCAACTGCTTCCACTTGAACAAACTTAAAAAGTTTAATAAAGAGATAGTCTACTATTGAATTGAAGAGTTAGAAATTCGTTACACATCGTTGGACGTATTAGTTAAAGTCATGATGTTAAGTAATAGTACGACAATTATACAAACTTGACAGATTGAAGTACGCGTAAAAGCACAAATGAATAAGCTTCAGTTAAGTGGCTTCCAAATCGTCGGGATCGGGATACCCGATAAATTTGAACGATACAAAGAATATTAGCATCACCAGTGGTCGAGAACAACATGCACAAATCGACAATTAGTCCAAATTATTTTGAAAAAAAAAGTGGCTTCCAGATCTAGTTGAAATTGTATATGTTTGGAATATATACTATTAATTATGGATTTGGTTTAGATATAGTATTTATAATGAAATAATTATTTATTCAGTTTTAATATAATTTTAAATAGATCATATATTAGTCTGTGTCTTTTGTATATATAATAGATGATTTAGTGTATAAAGTTTACCTTATACATTGAAGATTAAATTATCGGTTCTTATAAGTATAAAGTTTGAGTTCACAATCTAATGATGGAGTTGGACAAACCATCATGCATGATTGTAGCACAGGATTAAATATAATTTATCTTGATTATGAGAATGGTTTAATTCCAACTTCTTGTGCTAGTACATTTTGTATTTATTGAATGGACCAAGTAGAGATAAATATTTTATACTGACTTAATAAAATAAACTCTCTAACCATTAACTATACTTATACTCTTAATCTTGACATAATTATTATTAGCTATGTATATTATTATTATTTTGATTTATTAAAAGGCGAGATCCTTTGGTGGGTCAATATGCCTGATAAATTGGATAATACTAATGTACATTGGCGAAATAATATTGAGTTGATGAAATACATGTCTCGGTTTAGAGATTGATGATATACCTTTATGAAAACTTATAAGTTTTTATGTGTAAACTCGGCCGGTGAATTTTGTATCCGACACATGAAATAAGTTAAGCGAAAGTCTAAAGGAAATAATCAATAAATTAAATTATCTGTAATATAATTTAATTTAATTGATTAGTATCTGAATCTTAACATGAGGATTTAAATAAGATTTAATGGATGAATTTCAAAATTGAATTAGGAGTGCAATTACGAATTTTTAGTGGAATAATTCATAATTTATTATGGTGGATATTAATTTTAAAAATTAGAAAATTAATTTCATAATTGAAAGCCATGTTAATTAATGTGTGGTCCCTGTTGTGCCTAAATAATAAGAAATAAAGAAATTCCTTTTCTGGTGAAAAAGAAAACCCAATAGGTTTGGAAAAAGGGTTTTAACCCTTATAACTTGTGGTATAAATACATAAGGTTTTATACTTGGAGGAAGAAGATATGGTGGTCGAACCATATTTTTCTAGAAATTTTGCTCACACAAAATTTCTATTTTCGGATATTATTTGGGTAACACAGTAGAAGACTGTGGAACGTTCGAGGATCATGATTGTACGGGTGGTGGAGATTCCACTGAGAAGTTATGGAACTGAAGGCTCACATGATAAAAGAGATTTGTTCATGCTTCAAGAGATAACCCGTGAAACCCCTGATAACCCGTGAAACCCCGTTTATATTAATTGTCTAGATTACATGTGATTTTGATACTTAATTGCTTCCGCTGCCTACAATAATCTATTAGTATACTGCACAAAGTTCTTCCTGTTCATACATGTCAAAGGCATGCTTAATTAATAAAGTGGTACCGTAACATTTTTGGTTGAAAAATGCATTTCATGTATAGTCAAATTAGAATTTAGGACTTTAAATTTCACACACATATATATATATATTACACTATTATGTCATATAAAAGATAATCACTTTCTATAATAATAAATTGATTGGATAACCTGAAAAATAAACCCAAACAATCTGCTACAATAAATTAACTAACACTGACAGCGTAAAATATTTGTATAAGTTGAATCTTTTTCTTTTAAGTACAAGTACTTATTATATCAAAGACTTTAGCTATGATGATAATTGTTATTTTCTAATCTTACTAGATTCAATCTTCTAGTAATGTAGTAAACGAGTTCGTTCATCTTCGGGGTGTTTTTCCGTCCTTTTTGGAATTGAAAAATCAAACTTCATTTGCATATTTTTTTTCTTTAGGCATTCGATATTCGGAATCCACTAACACATTAAAGAATGTGGCTTAGTGAAGAAAAGAAATTAAAAAATATGAAGAAAAGGGACGTCAAAATCGGCCAAAGGAAGCTAGGCTGAAGATGGTGTTTTCTAATGCACGTGCTAAACGAGCTGACTTCTTCAGGCTATTAAATCGTCGTGTCATTCTCCATTACTAAACACGTAATGAAATGGTAGTTAGGGAAGTAGGAAATATGAATCGGTCTCACTGATAGTAGCAGCCCACAAAGTCCGCATCCTAATATTAACATCACTTTCAAATATAGTAATATTTTATATAAAAGATTAATTTTATATATTGACTGCACAAACAACTTTTACATATATTTATCAGTATAATTTAATCTAATATAACAAGCCATACAATTTATATATTCTAGATTATGAATCGATATTCATTAAATAAAATTACTTACAAGTACTTATAACCGACTTAATTGCATCTCTAATATTTTTTATATGATCAGTACATGGAACTTAATTCAATCATACACTTGTCTAAAAAATTAAGTTTGTTGTCAAATTTTGTTTGGCCATGCTTTTTCAAAGCCAAAAGTAATTTTTTAAGTACTTTTTCTTTTAAAATTGAAATGTTTGACCAAGCTTTTAAAAGAAAAAAATACTTTTGAGTAAAAACAAAAGTTGTTTTAAGAAGTTAAAAAAATAGTATCTCCCCTGAAGCAGAAGTAAAAGCAGTTTTTAATTTTACTCGTGGCAAAAATACCTTTAACAAAAAATTAGGTGTACCAAAATGACCCAAACCTAATAATTAGCTACTCTAAACTTAATACCCCTAACGTGTAAGTATATATTTTTACTTTTAGGGTAGATTTATAAGATATGTGACTTTTGAGGTGATTAATTATATTTGTTTGAAAAGATATTTTGATATATTAAAATCATTGAAATTATAAAGTATATTTTAATTTTATTTGCATTTTTACTTTGATAAAAATGAAAATCCTAATTATACTCTTTCAAAATAAATATTTTGAATTATTTATTTACTTAAATAATTTTTTTAATATTAACTACTAAGTAAAACTTTTCATGACCTTAATCATAATTTGACATTTAAAAATACTTTTTAAAAAGTCTGGCCAAACACAATTAATTTTTTCTCAAAATTACTTTTCAAATTGATCAGCGAAGCACAAAATATTTTTCTCCAACTTTATCGAAAAACTTTTTTGTTAAGAATACTTTTCAAAATAAGCTAATTTTTAAGTTTTGCTAAAGATGTAATGACTCGGTCGGTCATTTTGAGAATTAGCATTCCGTTCAGTGGTTTAAGGTCTCGAGCAGCTTCGTATTAAGTATTATAACTTACGTGTGAGGCGGGGTTCAGTTTTCAGATGAGTCGAAATCAATTTGGAAGAAGGATTCTTATTTTAGAGGCTTAAGTGAAAAGCATTGATCGGAGTTTGACTTCTGTGTAGACGACTCCAGAATGATATTTTGATCATTCCAATAACTCTGTATGGTGATTTTGGACTTAGGCGTGTGTCCTGATTTAGATTTGGAGGTGCATAGGATACATTTTGGCGAAAATTGGGATGTTGAAAGTTTGGGATGTTGAGAGTTTTGGCCGGAAGTTGACATTGTTGATATCGGGTTCAGATTTCGATTATGAGAGTTGGTATAGCTCCGCTGTGTCATTTGGATCTTGCATGCAAAATTTGGCGTCGTTCCGGGTTGATTTGTTATGATTCGGCGCAAGTTGTAGAAGTTGAAAGTTCATAAGTTCATTAAGTTTGATTTGTGGTGTGATTCATAGTTTTGATGTTGCTTGATGTGAGTTGAGGCCTTGAGCAGGTTCGCGTTATGTTATGGAACTTATTGGGATTTGATCAGGATCCCCGGTTGTGTTTCAGATGAGTTACGGATTTGTTTCCATATTTTTGGCAAGTTTGTTTCTGGTGTGTCGCACCTGTGCATTTTGGAGCGCATGTGCGGAGCCGCCTCTGCGTGATTTTGGTCGCTTCTGCAAAATGGTGCACGTCCAGTTGTTTCGCTTATACGGGTGAGGAATCGGAGGTGCACAATTGCATCTGTGAGATATTGATCGCAGATGCGAAATAGAGCCTCCAGGTGGTCGTCCGCTTCTGCAAAATCGCAGATGCGAATAATGGATCGCAAGTGCGATTTCTGGGCTGTAAGTGAAGGCTGCAGGTGCAGTGATTTTGCTCGCAAATGCGAGCTCGCAGGTGCGTTACTTGGTCCGCAAATGCGGAACTCCTGGGTAGCCTCTTCATATATCGAGGTTTTGACCATTTTTATCACTTTTTGAGTTAGAGGCCTTGGTTTTGAGCGATTTTTGAAGGTTTCTTCACGTGTTTGTTTTGTGATTCCATCTTTGTTCTTAACATTAAATTAGTTATTTGAATGGGTGTAAAATGGGAAATTTTGCGAAAACTTTCAAAAAATATAAATTTGAAGGACGATTTGATGTCAGAATTGGATAATTTTGGTATGGTTGGACTCATATCGGAATGAGTGTTCGGATTTTGTAAATTTTGTCAAGTTCTGAAGTGCGGGCCCGTGGTTCACTTTTTTGTTTTTATTAAATATCAGAGCTTTGCTATTCGTAATTGTTTTTCTATGGTTTTTATTTATCATATTAAGTCATTTTGGCTAGATTTGAGCCGTCCGGAGTTGTTTCACATGAGAAGGATTTTAGAGTATCAGTTTAGCTTCTTTGAGGTAAATATCTTGCCTAACTTTGTGTGGGGGAATTACCCTTAGGATTTGAGTCGTTGTGCTATTTGTGTCATGTGAAGGCTGTGTACGCGAGGTGACGAGTACATACTCGGGCTTAATTATGCAAATTTGACCTTGTTAGACTCTTAGGTTCTTATGTTCATTAAAAATGAAGTTATCTTATCATGTTAAATCTTCCATTTGCTAAATTCACCCTTACATGCCTTACTTGGAGTTGACTGATTTACCCTCTACCTTTGCTGCCAAATAAACTCTTATGTGCCTTAATTGAAGTTGTTGAATCTTTTATTGCCATGCTGTCTCTTTCCGTAATTGCTTAACCTTTGTCATTCTTCCATTGTTGACTTATCCGTATTTGGAATCATTGTTACCTGCTATCTCTCTTATCGTCGAGTTGTGCTTATTTGGAAACGTTGTTACATATCATTCCTTCAATTGTTTAGTTGCTTTTATTGGATATCGTAGCTACACATTATCACTTCCCTTGTTGATTTATTCTTGTTTGAAACCATTATTATTTGTTGTGCTTTTCATTGTGAGCTCGTTCTTCCGTTTCTTTGTGTTATGTAATTCTGGTGTTGATTTACTTGTTGTACTCTCGTGTTATTGTTGTTGTTTTTATTGTAATCGGTGTTGTTGAGCCGACGGCTGTGTATGGTGTGGTATTGGAATTGTTTTGAGAAAATATTGTGGCATATGAGCACATGTGGTTAAAGTCATTATATTGTTTTGTTATATTTTTGGCACATGTGGTATTGTTAATAGAATTGTCGAGGTGTTCGCACGTGAGTTGTCCGTGCTATTGTTATTATTAATATTTGCACATGCGGCGTGACAAGGTGGGCTATATATGTGGGTTTGCGCATGTCCCGAGACAATGCAGGAATAATATTGTTATGCATGTGCGGCGAGACAAGGCGGGCACTAACTTTATTATTGTGCAGGTGGCGAGAGAAGGTGGGCTATGTCGGGAATGATTTCTGATGATTTATGATGGCCTAGGGGCATTGTTATTGTTGATATTTGTGTATGGTGTGCCTACCTTATATAAGTTATACATTTTACGTTTTGTTGTATTGTTTCCTATATGCCCCTCGTTGTCTCCACTCTTACTCGTTGACTTGAGTTATGATTGAACATTTGCACAAACATACATGTAATTAATCACCCATATCGGTTTAAGAAGATGAATCCTGATGTTATTGATCAGTTACATGTACTCTCATTACTTGCCCTCTGTAAGAGATATTGTCACTCTATTGGCACGTGAGTTGTCCGTGCGGATATGAGGTATTAATAGTATTGGCACGCGAGTTGTTTGTGCAATACATTGAATTGCCCGTACGGTAATAAATTATAATGTTGGCACAAGATACCAAGTGATTAGGGTTCATGAACTGGGGGGACCCGTGAATTGTGACTATGAGATGAAGTACCTCGGGGAATTCTTAAACAAATCTTGTGTGAAAGCAGTTGCTCTTATTGAGTTGTCACTTAGTTTCCTTACCTGGTTCACCGGACTTAACTGTGTTTAGCTTACTCTACGGCATTATTACCTGCTTTCTCCCTGTTGCTCCCTCTTTCTCATTGTTGTTTCTAGTGTTCTATTATGAGTATTGTTTTGCTATATTTACCATGCTTAGCTTCATATTGACATTGTTTCCATGTTAGTTTCACATTCATACTTGTACATGTTGTTAACTTTAGTAGGTGACTTGACTGTTCCTCGTCACTACTCGAGGTTAGTCTTGATACTTACCGGGTACCGGTGTGGTGTACTCATGCTATGTTTTCTGCATATTTTTGTGCAGATCCAGGTATTTCAGAGTTGGTTGATTCTAGTTAGCTGTTCGGGCTTTGCTGTGGAGACTCAAAGTATACCTGTCGTCGCGTTCACAGGCCCCGGAGTCACCTTCTAGTTTTGTACTTGTACTGTTTATTTCTATTATGAAACAGTTGTACTTATGGATTTACTACTAAACTCAGTAGAGCTTATGACTTGTACTACCGGTTTTAGGATATTGTATTGCGCTCGGGATTATTGGTTTACTATAGAAATTTCAGTATCATGCTTAATAGTTGTTTTTGGTTATATTCTGTCATTTAATTCAGTAAGTGTTAGGCTTACCTAATCTTAAAGATTAGGTGCCATCACGACATCCTACCAAAGGGATATTGGGATCGTGACAAAAGATGCTTTAAATCTTAATAGTATTCGATAACTTCCGGTCACACCAAGTTTTACCTGAAATTCTTCTAGAAAAGAGATCTCAAGCTTCGGATATGATAATTTTTTGATGTTTGATTGGCCATAGATTTGGTCTGCATACCGAAATACTTAAAACTTATATATATATATATA